>QLPC01000832.1:344-21636 GCA_003314055.1 Lactifluus hygrophoroides | reverse complement strand
TCATCGTGCGTGTGAGATTGCCGTTAACATGGACAGTCATTGATCGAGGGATGTGACCAACAGGAACTTGGTCTGCCTGGGTAGACGATGAGCAAATGCATCCAGGGACAGTTCGAAGTGCATACCATTTCTTGGATCTTCACTTCCTGGAATGGGCTAAAACGACAAGCGCGGGTTTGCATGTGCAAAGAGCCTTTGATGTTGTTTCTCTTGCATTCATTCTCATTTTGACAATCAGCAATAGGAGTGAACTCCTTTCTAGAGATCTCTTGAAAAGTCTCCGATCCGCAAACATCGCACGTATAGGCATTGACCAGTAGTAATGGTTTCACCTCTGAAACGCGAGTGACAATACCGCGTACAGTGATGAGCTTCCCGAGATGGATCCCCTTAACCTCGCGGACAGCCATTGAGACGTCGGAGAGCAGTGGCTTGAAGTAGAGATTACTTGCAAACTGTGTCAGGGTGCGAAATGAGCTGGCCGATGACGATACGTACTATCTTCTCAGCAAGTGTATTGGGAACCCATCCTGACTGCCTTCAATTTGTTCATTCCGCTCGCGTCGTTGATGCATAATGATGTCGATAACTTCATCCTGCTCGCTGATATCTTTCGTAGGTATGGGCATGAGCATATCGACGACCTCGTTAAATAATTTGACATAGCGGCTGGCGTTGCTTCTTATACGCGATACAAGCTCGACTATAGTCTTCTCGTGCTGTTCAGGATACGTTTATATATCAGATCTTGGATTATATCTGACAGGAAACGGAGTGACCTTGGCGATATCCTCTAGGTCGATGACAAGCATTTGTTGGTCGCGATTCGCGATACGTTGCTGCACTTGATTCAGGACTGATTGTTGAAAGACATATAACAGGCACGTACTAGTTGAGACATATACTTCAGGCCCCTCATCCTTTGGGTCTCTGGATCGCTGTCCTCATCCCCGATGTCCATGTCGGCTATACCATCAGTCACGTCGCTACTGGCAGGGCCGACGAATTTCGATAAAAAATCTTTGATTCTGTCTACGAACACCCGTGAGACAGATGAGACACGCACGCCCAGATGAACCGACCTTTTTCAGCTTCATAATTGACGTTTATGTTGATCACTGGAAGGGACATGGCTGAGGTTACAGTACTCGACAAGACACGGACAAGACGCGACCGCGTAGTGTGACAATGGGCGTGACAGGATAGTGACAGGACGCGTTGACTGATGACTCGATGACTGAACAAAAGTCACCATCAAACACGCCCACTTTTACGCCCACCTCACCATGTCCCACCTCCCGCGTCTCAAACCCGTCGTTTTAATCACCTCACGCCCACCGGGTTCATCGTTTAAGAAACGAAAATCTAGTGACGAGCCCTCAGGTGGCCTACGGTCTTCCAGTTTACCGAAAAAAAAGCGGCCTGGGTATGTGCGCGGGTTACGATAGCGGGGCCATGTTTTCAGACCGAGTTTGACTTATCACGCAGCATTCCATCGGCACACATAGAAGTTCTTCTTCCACCGTTGGGCAGCTGGAAGCACCGGCTTTCCCAGACCTCGAACCACATCCCAGGTCGTCGTTATGTCCATCCACTGCCATCGGAAACGCGCCATGCCCGCGCTCCTGGTGCGTGCCTTAGCACACTGATCGACGGTGTATTTGATAGGGATAATTTGGAAGATGATACCTTTTATACCATGACGGACGACGAATTGACTGAGTCTGCTGACCTTCTCCCCGGGGAAACACCGCTGGACCCTGACGACCGTTGTGTTGACGATATACCAGTGCGGCTGCTAGACGACTTTACTATCTATGACTGGTATACCCTACGGCTTACTCCAATCACTGATCTGCTGCACTTGAAGTCTGGCTCTCGCTATGGTGCCTCTGGCTCTGTCAAGCCTTGGATTGATGATGATACGGATGAAGACAGCATCAATGAAACGGATGCTAGAAGCGCCACGCCACAGACACTTCAACTCTCGCCTATCCTTGAGCTTAATGTTCATAACTTTTCCCCAGTAACTGGCAGTTTAGACATGTGAGGATTCCTTACAGCATATGCTTTCTAAATCGGTTTAATTCTCTACGTGTAGTAAGATATACCTGAAGACAAGATTTGCTTGGTACATCCTGGATACCCCTGCCAAGTTATATCAACAATATTTTGTTGACCTCTGGTTGAAACATTATATTCTCCATTTCCTTGTGACATCAGCCCTGGCAAACCCAAGTATTACCCTTCCTGATTTCTTTCATTCATCAGAGGTATGGGAAGATGCCTCAATTGTATTGGGTATGCTGGGAAGACCCTTGTTGAAGGATGATATATGTGCTGAAGACACTGTGAGGCTGTATTTCTTTGGGCTCTACACTTTCTAACATGGGTTTAGAAGGCCTATGTCCAAGGAGTTCTTTTGGACCTCAGCCATGAGGGGCTTAAGCTGGCTCAAGTCCCTCTTATTCAACAGTTACTCAAGAAAGACATCTACTCAGCTACTCAAACCTCCTCATCTGTACAGTTAAGAAAGGCCAGCCCTTCTCAGCAAACTGTGGTAACACCAGAAGTACATGCATTTTCTGTTATTCTGTTCCAACAAAGCTTTAAGATGGTGAGACCATGTAAGCAAAGGGTCCTTGGATCATATGGTCATCCATTGGACTTGAAGGAGATACATGGTGTTTCTCCAGTTATCAAGTGGATTGAAGATTCCTCCTTGTCCTCTGTTTATAAAGCTGTTAGAATTGGAGAGACCATTTATAAGGTATTTTCTTGTTACTTTTATATGAGATTTTATATTAACTAAATTTAGCCTGGAGATGTTGTTATTGTGCTTCCTGGAGATGACCCTGATAAAGTAAGACAAAGAAATGCTCAAGCACCAAGCTCTCAAAGCTTGAACCATCTAGCAGAATATTGGTATTTTTTATTTTTATTTATTTTACTGTCAACTTGATTTGCTCATATATTATATTATATAGGTTCATAAGAATTTGTTATCTATTTGAGAGAAAAGGACAACCATTTCTTCATGGACAATGGTTTTCTCATGGGTCAAAGACCCTTCTTCAAGAGGCTGCTCACTCTAATAGTCTTTTTCTCATGAATTCCTGTGACAATGTCCCACTGGCTTCTATTATACAGAAGTGTAATTTGCACTGGCTGGGCCCAGATGAAAAAGAGCCTGAAGAAGATGGACTTAATAATTTCTACTGCAGGTGAGAATTTCATACTTACTATTGCATCTACTCTTAGTAACTCTTATTGAAGTGGCCTGACCTGGGATGAAGATTTGGGTGCATTTATAGAAGCTAGCCAGATGGCTTCCCACTGGATACCTACCCACACTTGTGCTCTCTGTGATGCTCAGTCAGCTAAAAGGTTATTTGAAACACCCACTCTTGGCCTTGGCAACTTTTCCTATCTGGGTGCCACCTATCACAAGTTGGACTTTGTCTACATCTTGAATGACCAAGACAATGATGATCCTTACATCATTACTCAAATTCTTAACTTTGGCATGGAGAATTCAAGCCAAACTGTTCAAGTACAAATTAGGCATCTAGAACACTATGATCACCTTGTTATCCATGGGCCCAGGGCTTCCTCTAACTGGAAGAAGGATGAGGTGTGAATTCAGAGTCTTGATAGTTTTTTTCTGATTAATTATCATCTAGCATCAACTTTTTTTCACATCAAAGACAGAAAGTATTTCTGCTGAAGACATTGCTGGAAAATGCTATGTTCAACACCTCTCATTTATCAGTGATCTAGAATCATGGCTAGCTCACAGAGATCACTTTTATGTTCAGCCACCATCTGCTGGAGTTGAGATCCCCAATGAGCTCCAGATGCACAACTCATGCAGTCATTCCTACTGTGAAGAGTGCTATGAGGAGCACATCAGGATGTTAGCCAAGCAAGATGCGGTCTTTGCAAGAAATGAGCCTCTTAGAGCTTTAGAGATATTCTCTGGTACTTCATTCATATTGAAATGATCATGAAAGTCATTAACATGTTTTAGGTGCCGGTGGTCTTTCAATTGGGTTGGAGGAGTCGAGGTTTGTGAAGACGAAGTGGGCCATTGAGTATGCACCTAGCGCGGCAAGGACATTTCAGTAAGTTATATTAGCGTCTCATAGCCAGCGGCACACTAACCTTGCGCTTTAGACACAACAAGCCGCACGCCAAGGTGTACAACCAGGATTGCAACCTTCTTCTTGAACACGCCATTCAAGTTCACAATGGTAGGAAGCCGCGTCCTTTGGAAAGCCTAGACAATGAGGAGCCGCTTCCACCATTGCCAAAGCCTGGTAAAGTTGATTTTATTTGTGGAGGTAAGTCACACCGGCTGGTACGTTGTCTTTTGTTGACGCGTCGTGCAGGTCCTCCATGCCAAGGGTTCAGTCATGCCAATCGGTTTCCGGTAAGTTATACCGCTCGCTCGCCTTAAACGCGGATTCTCACGACACCACCGCAGCAACCCGACGATCCGAGGTGAGATTGAGGTAGTAGCATCGCATTTAGCATCGCCCTGACGCCGGGTACGCCGCAGGAACTCCTTGGTGTGCAACATGCTGTCCTATGTTGAGTTCTATCAGCCCAAGTTTTTCCTTATGGAGAATGTGCTTGGTCTCGTAAACTACAAGCTGGAGATCAACAAGGAGGGGCCGCAGAAAGGAAGCACCGTTGCTAACGGTGTTGTGAAATTTATCCTGCGTACGCTCACCTCTCTTGGGTACGTCGCCCTCCGTCTTCTTTCCCCGCCCTCCCCTCCTTTTCCCTCACATACCGTCCGCGTACTCGTTGGTACAGGTATCAAGTGCGTTTCAGCGTTCTACAAGCCGGAGTGTATGGGTCACCGCAGAATCGTCGCCGCATCATCTTCTGGGGCGCACGTCGAGGTCTTCCTCTTCCCGAGTTTCCGATCCCGACCCATAATTTCGAGACCACGCAGTGGGCGGTACAGCTTGACACGGGCCTCAGACTCGAGTCAGTCGGCCGCGATCCCGACAGGCCCCATCGTGGCGCACCCCTACGCGCCGTCATTGTGGACGATGCCATATCTGACCTGGTAAGTCACAAGTTCCTGCCGTTGTCAAGCCCAGACTATCTCTCACCGTTATCCATAAATTTCCGCGGCGGTCTCCACCCCATGTAGCCGAAATTCGACTGGCACGTATCTCGTTTTTTCGTTCTTTACTTTCTGTCCGCGTATTCTAACGTGAGGTCTCTGGGGGCTTTTTTGAAATTTCCAGGAAGAATCCTCACGTGGTTATCGAAGAAACACGAGAAGACAGAGCGGAGATGAAGAGACGAGCGGCGGTGGCCATCCCTGCCTTTGAGGCAGTCTCCAAGCACGGTGTGTGGGAGCAAGACGAGGAGGATCCGTTCCCAGGATATCCCGATGGTGTACCGTACGCGAGTGCACCTCGTACTCGCTACCAAGCCCGCGCGCGTCAAGATATCGCAGAAGATGCGGACGTGGAACTCCACTATACAGCGCGCTGTTCGGAAATTGTGGTGGAACGGTTAGTCTTCCTCCGTTCTCAATGCATTATTGAGGACACTATCCCGTGCTGATGATATTCCTCATGGCCGATGGCGACAGAGTGTTGAACGTTGCAATACGGCCTGGGGCCGACTGGCGCTCTCTACCTCGAAAGCTAACACTTGAGAAGAAAGTACCCTTGGGAAAGCCTTCGACTCAGAGAGACGTGAGGTATTCCCGTATAGACGGTAATGGGCATTTCCGCACGGCGATGACAACCGTGAGGCCCAATTCGCACGGCGCAACAGTGATACACCCTACAGTACGTCCATCGTTAACTTCTTCGCCTACGCCGCAGGGGGAGTTGATACTGAGCACTTGGCCTGCGGACAGCAAAAACGGACCCTCACCGTTCGGGAGTGTGCTCGGGCGCAGGGTTTTCCTGACAGCTGGAAATTTCTGTCTGTTAGCGATCGACCGATTGATATAGTGCGAGATGTGAGACGTTCTGCGCTGTGATGGGTAACGCTAACCGCTGACGCACTCTCGTTCAGCAACTCAGACAAATTGGAAATGCGGTCCCCGTCCCACTTTCACGCGCTCTTGGGGACGCACTTGGTGACGCGCTGATAAAGATGTGGGAAGCTGAGGCTGAGGCTCGAGACTCGGGATCACCAGAGTTTTAGGAAACTATCATACGGGACTATCGCGGGCTATCTTGTTGTTGTGAGGGCCAGAATGTATCAAGACGTGGGTCGGTATGGAATACCAGGTAGACAAAGGACAAATGATGATGTAGCTTAAGATGAGAAATGTGATTGGCGGGTTGTATGGCGACGAGGACGTGGGAGCGGACCTGACTGGGAGCTAGGGCACGAATTGCATAGAATTATAGCCGGGGTCGAACTCGAGCTGCAAAGCTCAAAGTTCGTAAAGAGAAACAAGTAGCTATTTCCCCGTTACAGCAGATTGCTCGATAGAGGAGACCCAAGTGTTGATTCAAGACGAGCCGACGCGGTCCTTGCCTAGAATATCCTGCACACGGCGCAGCTTGCGTTCATTCTCACCCTCATCGGGGACGGCATCCGGTCGCGGCTCTGCGCGTGTGCCAATACGAATATCGGTAGCTATGCGCGGTGCGCCCTTTGCGTGTACGGCGGCATGGCAATCGTGGATCGCCTGGGAGACAGCGGACCATGGTCCTTCTACGAAATCTCAGTCACTTTCGACTACGAGGGAGGAGACCCGCACGCACCCAGATTGGTCCCATAGCCACTTGGAAATATCAATAGTTCATCAGGGGTAGATGTGGGCTTCTGAGAACGTACTGCATCTGCTCGTGCGTGAGTAACGTCAGCCGGCCAACTCGGGATGATGGACTAGGAGTTCGGCCAAAGTAACGCACTTGGTACTTGAGACCCGATTTTTCGAGAATACGAGCACACTCAGCTATGTATTCGGCGACCTGTAGGTAAATGGGTGATTCTGTTGTCCAAAGAAGGAAAAGGCGGGATGATCTTGTACGTACAGAGGGGTCATGACCTGTGCCCATCGGAATAAGGCAAAAGTCTTAGAAGTGTCGGTAAGGCGATGCCAAGATATTGCATACGAACTTGCCTGCGACAGCGAAGAGGTCCGAGTCCGAGCGAGACGACATGGTCGTTGAGATGAGATAGACGCCGATGACCAAGACAGTCGCCGTCAGTGTCGGAAATGGCTCAATGCCGTGTACCGTACGTGTTTGGTTTGGTCCCTCCGGTCATACGATCGCTTCACAGAGATGCCCTCGTCGACGCTTCAAGCTAGAATAAAAGCATTTGAAGCCCTCGGGACAGGCGCGTCAAAGGAAATTCTCGACAGCGTCGCGATTCACTCGGAAACCGAACCTGAGCATCTCCTCGACAGGCCACACTCACCCTCAGCAGCGTCCATCCCTCCCATCGTGCCCACCGCTTACTCTCCCTCTGCATCTCCCAGCTCGCTTGGTCATAGGTCATCCCTCATAGACCTCAAAGATTGGGTTATCGATGATGGGCTGTTCCATATAACACCCTCCACAACAGTCCTCGGTGGTTACTCTCCTTTACAAAACGCCAAACGGCTACCGCACGATGGTGCAA
This sequence comes from Lactifluus hygrophoroides, assembly GCA_003314055.1. Taxonomy (NCBI): domain Eukaryota; kingdom Fungi; phylum Basidiomycota; class Agaricomycetes; order Russulales; family Russulaceae; genus Lactifluus; species Lactifluus hygrophoroides. The sequence goes on along the minus strand of QLPC01000832.1, from coordinate 14,019 downwards.
CGCCTCTAATTAGTTTCGAGGGGTCGCCCCCCAAAACTGTCAAAGCACCCCCCTTACCGCCGCGCAGGCCTTCGTTCGACTCTCCTCGTTCCGCCTCAGCCCCCATCACGGGCTCAATTGTCAAGGCAGCATCCCCACCTTCTACCAGACTTAAGCCCCCCGAAACTGATCATTCCCCTCTACCAATACTTACCAAGCTGTCTACATCGAACGGCACCAAACGTAACCAAGGTCACGCGCCAGTCTCCTCCGTCTCATCGTTCCACTCGGTTTCGCTCTCCTCCGATGGAGACGACTCTGCAAGTTACAGCGCCCTTCAGGCATCCCCAATGGAACGGGAATGGACGGGGACAGGGACAGAAGACGGCGAAAGCCTTGACGAATCTTTCGAAGACGTGTCCGCGCCATCTTCATTCCTCCCTCCCGTCACGCTCCCACCACGCCCTCCGAAACCGCCGGGATTGCCCGCGCCCGCGCTTACGACGACGAAATCGCCTCCGGCTCAGCCACCCAAATTGCCACAACGCCCTCCCTTCCAGCCACGAGGCTCTGCGAGTGGTCTCACCTCGCAAGGTTCCTCACCGTCTCCTTCATCCATCAACTCTGGGATGACCTCGCCAGTTCCAACGCTCACTCCCTCCGCCAGCACTTCCTCTCTCCCTCACACAACTACGCGTCGCGTGCCACCTCCGCCTCCACCAACCACCTCCGCACCCCCGCCTTCACATCCACGTTCGCGTCCGCCCTCAGCACGCATATCCGTCCAGTCAACCACGACGACCGCCTCAGACCGCTCCTCACTCTTTTCACAGGGCACCACGACCTCCCACACCTCACATTCCTCCCGTACATCACTCTCGACGCCAACTCCGGGTCCAGGAACGAAGCAAGCCCCGCGCGTGCGATACGACGCGCTGTTCATCGCCAACGTGCGCGCCCACGTGCCCAAGCCACCGCCCCCTGCACCTCCCACGAAACGGCAGAACGCGGGATGGCGCGGCCTATCTATCGATATAGAGCCGAGCGCGTATACCGCGTCTGCGCCCGCGTCAGAACCTGGGTCCGACGCGAGACTGGACGGGCGCCTGGTACGCAAAATATGGTTGAAATCCAGACTCGAGCCCCAACGCCTGCGAGATATCTGGTACGTTATCTTCCCTTCCTTTCTTCCTTTTTCTGAAAGTTTTTTTTCTTCTTCTTGATCTTCAAGGAACGAGTGCGATCCGGACGGTACGGGCTCGCTTGACCGTGACGCGTTTGCACGCGGGATGGCACGGATTGATGAGGAGCTACGGCGTGCCCAAGTGCTCGGTCGCGCGAGTGCCGGTTCGAGCACGAGCGTTCGAACCCCGCGCCCGTCAGGTCCTTCCCGTCCGATTCTCCGTTAATCTCTACGGCATCCACGACGCCTTACGACAATGCCGCTGCTTTACTGCTACATGTACATACAAATACCCGCTCCGCTATATTGGGACACATACCCTTCGTTGTGCTCACTTCTCTAATTCCTCTTACCCCTTGAACATGTATCAGTCATGTATCGTACACGGTAGCTTTGTGCAGAAGTAATTGAAGCTAGTGGCAGTAACGTGGTACTAAAAGTCCGAACTGGATGTACATGTGCGTGCGAGTCGTGGATGACAACCAACAGTAAACAGGGGAATGTGCGTAATGTGCGTAGTAGAAGAGATTGTTAAAATCGCAATTGGGGGGTGAAATCAAAAGAGGGGGAACGGTGATGAAAATTAAGAATTACATAGCCATGGAGATGAGGTCTAGGGGGTCCTGTGTGATCTCGCGGTGAGCTGGAGTGACTATATGAGCTAGTGAGAGTTGAACGGGTGAATAAAGAAAGACATACTGTACCGCGCTCCAAATACCACAGTCAGTCGGGGTCACTTATTGTGGTGCGCCCTAGAAGCTCCAAAACCATTCCCACTCAATTTCCGGGCTCACGGGACACGGAGAAGCAGTCACTCTAATTGGGCGACCCGCTGCCTGTCGTTCTTTCACAAGTGCGCTAAATGTGTTATCATGATAGCCTGTGTAACTGATGTTTTTCAGATTTGGCAAGAGCTCCAGGGGCAATTCTTCATCCTCCGAACGTAAAGACTCAGGGAATTCCTTGATAAGTCCATAATACACATGAAGTAACTCGACATTGCCAAAGTGCCTGAAAAGTTCGCGCCACTGTGTGTGATCCACCTCGGTGTGCCAGTCCCACAATCCAGTGTCCCCATGCTTGACTGTGAGTTGCCCCACGGTAGAGAGTATTGGCGAAACTGCACGGAAAATTTGTACCAGGGACACAACCTGCCAGTGGAGGTTGTCGCACCATATCCGCATGAGGAAAAAGGTTTCCTTGGAAGACTTTTTGTGCACCTTTAAAACAACGAAATCTGTGAAGAAATCAAGATAGGCAGCGTCAAACCTGAAGTTATCTGACGTTTGGATGAACTGCAACAGGCTTTCGATAGTGGAAGTGAGCTGATTGCAGAAGATGACTCTGAGCGTGGTGAGAGTGGGGGCGCTTATTTGAGCAAGAAGGCAATCCAGATAAGCGCTGGCACCTTGAAAGGAAAGCGTGCGAAGATTAGGAAGCGTGATGTGAGTCAAAATTGGTATATCCAATAGTCGCATCTCAACATCATGTTCCGAAGAAGGCCAGTATCCGATCTCCAACCAATTCAATTGGGGCAGGAGTGAAAGGCTTGTGCGCAAATATGCTGGGGGAAAGAAGGCGGATCCTGGAATATTTTCAAGTGAGAGTGTGACGAGGCCCGTTGCAGTGGGGAGTAATGGAGATCTAATTGGAAGGGAAACGCCCGACAGATTGAGGTGGAACAGATGCGGCGCCTCAAATGTTCTCGGAAGTGTAAAAGTTGCGTCTTCGGGAGAAGAGATATACAAGCGTTGCAGGTTCGGGAATTGCCCATCCATGGCTTCTATGAGCCTCCACCAACTCGAGGTTGATAGATCGAGGTAAATACGGTGCACCCGATCACGTTGTTGAAGGGCAAGAAGTATGCCCTCTTTATCCTCCGGAGTGGTCTCCTGTACCCCGCGATGATAAGACACGATGAGTGGCAGGGGCGGTGAATGTGCCAGCATGTCCGCTACAGGTACGCCATAAGTGCAAAGAAGCTGAAGATTCAGGTGGCGTGGTGACTCGAGTATGAGATGGCGCCATCGTCTGCAAATCTTCGCCAGCTTGTACCACCATCGGTGGTAGTTCCAATGGACTTGGATCCTGTCATGATACACAAAACATCTTCTGTCCATGACCTGGACAGCTTGACTATAAAGAAAGAATATGTGAAGAAGCACATCATTGTTGAGTGTGTGAACATGAGGACGTTGTCCAACTTGTCCTTGCAACTCGTCGTAATTTGAACATGGGGCAGGTTGGCGGAGCCAACCATTGATGGGGAGACAAATACTGGTAGACCAGCAATTGGGCATATCGGGGAGGTGAATGATAACGAATACGAGGATATGATTGAGTACTTCAGTGGCTTCAGTAGTTAGTACTGAAGCTCTGAAGTGCGTTAGCCTCATGTCTAGTGTGATGCCGTGGCCCGGTTCCGAACCACAGTTCGAACCGAACTTTTCTGAATGCCTGAATGGGAGGTTCAGGGAGGTTCAGGTAGGGACCGGTCTTCCGCCCGCGAGCCGGCGACGAGGCGGGCATGTGATGGTGGCTACGAATTGTCAAGTTGCAGGCTCACTGACATGCAACGTTCACGGCCTGCAGATTCCAGCGAGGCGAGATTTGAGTCCTCTGAAAACAGCATTCAAGGTTGACAGCTTCGATTCGAACCATGATGCAGCTTCGAGCGGTTAATGCCAGTTTCATGAGTTTAAACGTCTGCGACAGCTGGACTCACGATAGGATTGGGAGTGAACGACGACGCTAACGAGGGCTCGGACTTCCTTTGATGATGTGCCTGTTCCGAGAGCTTCAAATCCTTTTATTCGAGCGTGAGGCGCGGGAGGTGTTGAAGGCTCCTCTCCCCCTCCCATCCTTTCATCATATTTGGTATGACCTTGCCAGTTTCAACGTCGCTCACACCCTCTGCCAGCACTTCCTCTCTCTCCCTGGCCAATACCAACGGTACGCCACCATGATAAGCCACAGAATCCGCACCCCTCCCCCTGCCTTTACATCCATCCTCGCGTCATCCCTCAACACGCACATCCGTTCAATCAACAATGACGACCAGTTCAGACCGGTCCTCCCTCTTTTCACAAGGAACCACGATCTCCCGTACCTCACCCTTTCCCCGCACATCGTTCTCAATGTCAACGCCGGGGGCAGGATCAAAGTAAGCCACGCGCGTGCGATACAATGTGCCTTTCATCGCAGACGTGCGCGCTCACGCGCCCAAGCCACCGCCTTCGGCACCCGCCACGAAACGGCAGAGCGCAGGATGGGGCGGACTATCTATCGATATGGAACCGACGCATCTGCGCCCGCACCAGAACCGGGGTCTGATACGTGATTGGACGGGCGCCTCGTACGCGTACGCAGGATATGGTAGAAATCTAGACGGACTCGAGCCGCAGCGCCTGCGAGATATCTGGTGCGTAATCTTCCCTTTTCTTTCTTCCTTTATCTGAAAGCTTTTCTTTTTTTTTCAAACAACGAGTGCGATCCGGACGGTACGGGCTCACTTGACAGTGACGCATTTGCGCGCGGGATGGCACGGATTGATGAAGAGCTACGGTGTGCGCAAGTGCTCGGTCGCGCAAGTGCCGGATCGACCTCGAGCATTCGAACCCCGCGCCCGTCAGGTCCTTCCCGTCCAATTCTCCACGGCACCCACGACGCCTTACGACAAAGCCACTGCCGCTGCTGTACTGCTGCATGTACATATAAATACCCGCTCCGCTATATTGGGACACATACCCTTCGTTGTGCTCACTTCTCTAATTTCTCTTACCCCTTGAACATGTATCAGTCATGGATCGTAAAGCTTGTACGGTAGCTTTGTGCAGAAGTAATTGAAGCTAGTGGCAGTAACAAAGTCCGAACTGAATGTATGTGTGCGTGCGAGATGACATCGACAGTAAACAAGGGAATGTGCGGGGGAGAAATAGTTAAAATCGCAATGATTGTGTGGTGAAATCAAATGAGGGGGAACGGTGATGAAAACCAAAAATTACACGGCCATGAAGATTGATGAAATTTTATTGAGTGATTGTGTTTCTTTTCGTGTTTGATTCTGATTGATTACTTTATTATGGTCTCTATAGGATACGCAGCTACGATTAGTTCTACGTTACCAAAGCAAGCGCACCGTTCTCGCGCGCAAAAGATAAGTGTTACTATACAATCTCCCTAAAAGATCCTCGTGATTATCTGGTTATGATCCGTGTTCCATTGTGATTATCCCTTCTGATTATTTTACTGACCCATGTCTCAATGTACTTACAAGTTCGTATCCCGACGTTTCAGGGTCTGTCTTACTTACTGTACTGTACGAGACGATTCCGAAAGTGCCTACTGTTAAATAGTGGGCCTAAAGCGAATGTAAATCCATCTGATCGTGTTCTCGAAACCCCCCCCCCCCCCTTAGTGTGCGCCGCGTGCCCGCTCGTTCTACCCTCTCTGCCCAAATCTTGTCAAAGATAAGGGGGGGGGGGGCTGTGTGATTTCGCGGTGTGACTTCGAGTCCCGTGGGATATGTTTGGTTTGTGATTTGCTCGATAGTCTAGATGGTCGTGATTGGAGACGAAACCTGGAGTAGATGTGTAAACTAAGAGTTGAGCAGATGAATAAAGACATACCACGTTCTGAATATCACTGTCAGTCGGATCACTTCATCGTGATGCGCCTAGAATTTCCAGACCATGTCCCGCCAAACTAGCGAGTGTGTGGAATACTGAGAACCAATCACTCTCACTGAGTGACCCGCTGCTTGTCGTTCTTTCATAAATGAGCTAAATGCTTTATCATCATGACTCATATATGTAAGGTCTTTCAGATTTGGCAAGAGCTCCAGAGGCTGTTCTCCATCTTCTGAATGTAGCGAATCAGAGAGTTCCTTGACAAGCCCATATGACACATGAAGTGACTCGACATTGCCAAAGGACCTGAGAAGTTCGCGCCACTGTGTGCGATCCACCTCGTTGTGCCACTCCGACGATTCAGCGTGTTTCGCATGCCTGACTGTGAGTTGCCTCACGGTAGAGAGTATTGGCGAAATTGCGCCGGAAATTTGCACCATGGACGCTACCTGCCAGTCGAGGTGTCTGCACCGGATCTGCATCAGGAAGTCAAAGTATTCTTTGTGACGCCCTTGTCCCACCGTTAAAGCAACGGAAGTTGCAAAGAAATCAAGATGGGCAGTGTCAAACCTGAAGTTCTCTGATGTTTGCATGAACTGCAACAGGCTTCCGATAGTGAAAGTGAGCCGATTGAAGAAGACGACGCGGAGCATGCGGAGGGTGGGGGCACTTATACGAGCAAGAAGGCATTCAAGATAAGCGCTGGCACCTTGAAAGGAAAGCGTGCGAAGATTAGGAAGGGTGATGTACGTCAAAATTGGTATATCCAATAGTTGTCTCTCAACATCGCGATTAGGAGAAGACCGGAATCGGATATCCAACCACTCCAATGGAGGCACGAGTGAAAGGCTTGCGTGTAAATACGCTGGGGGAAAGTAGGCGGATCCTGGGATATTTGTAAGCGAGAGCGTGACGAGGCCAGTTGTAGGGGTGAGTAATGGAGATCTAATTGGAAGAGCAGTGTTAGACAGATGGAGGTGGGATAGATGCGGCGCTTCGAATGTTCTCGGAAGTGTCAAACTTGTATCGTCCTTAATCGGAGAAGAGATATATAAGCGTTGCAGGATCGGGAATTGCCCATCCATGGTTGTTATAAACTTCTGCAATTTCGAGGTTGGTAAATGGAGGTAAATACGGCGCACACGATCACGATGTTGAAGGGCCATAAGTATGCCCTCTTCGTCTGCTGGTGTGGTCTCGTGTATCCCGCGATGATAATAGATGATGAGTGGCAGGGGCGGTGAATGTGCTAGCATGTCCGCTACAGGCACACCATAAGTGCAAAGCATATGAAGATTCAGGTGGTGTGGTGACTCGAGTATGAGATGACGCCATCGTCTGCAAATCTTCACCAGTTTGTACCACCATCGGTGGTAGCTCCAACGGACATCGACATCAAGATCGACATTGTCATTCGTAAGAAATCTTCTGTCCACGTCTCGGGTGCCCCGACTATAAAGAAAGAACACATGAAGAAGTATATCATCGTTGAGTGTGTGGATACGACAACGTCGTCCGCTGACAATGGGTCCTAATTCTTATGCTTTGACGATTATTGCAAGGATAGAGTTTTGCAACTCACGTAACACACGTCGAAGCCCACCACTAGAGGGAAGGCAAATAGTAGTAGACCAGCAACTGGGCATGTCAGAATGATAACGACCTTGAAGTGTGTGATTGAAAACTAAAGTGCGTTGGCCTCATGGTGTCCGTGTCAGCAAGTGCCAAGTGGGCTGGCAAAGGCAGTGCTGAGCGCCAGGCTGCCAGTGCGGGAGCGCCTATTGCAGTTTCCTCGTCGAGACGGTCGTGACGACGAGTCGGGTCGGTTCCTTGTGCTCAGGTGGGAGGTTGGATAGTCTGAGGCACAGATAGCCCACCCGGCATCTAGATAGTTCAGCAGAGTGCGATGGCAACATCGGTGCTCTTGCGGTCGCTCGCCTTTCATGAGCCACTACACTAGGTAAGCATCCTTCTTTTCGTTTCACCTACAAACTCTCCCTCCCAACTCGCTTGAGCATAGACCGTCTCTCGTAGATCAAGGAGCTCTCAAAAGATCGGGTTGATGATGGGGCTGCAGTGGCTCGTTACTCCCTCAAGACCGCCAAACAACTACCGCACGACGTGCGCTTCTGATCATGAGCCGACCCCCCTTCCTCCGCGCAGGCCCTCGTTCGACTCTTCTCCTTCTGCCTCGGGCCCATCGTGAGTTCAGTTGTCACCCTGAAGGCAGCGTTCTGACCCTCTAACGCGCTTAACTTCAAAGTGATCATTCCCCTCCACCCATACTTACGAAGTTACTCGCGTGGACGACATATACTGCCAGAGGGAGGGAGCGTTGGGCGGAGAGGGGGGGAGTAACCTTGCGAAGCGAGACTGTTCGCAGAGACTCGAGACTCGTGGCTGGGGCGATGGAAGATGACGCACACAAGTCCTCGAGGATTGCTCGCCGTCTTCTGTCCCTGTCCCTGTCCGTTCCCGTTCCAACGGAGATGCCTGCAGAACCCCGGAAGCTGCAGAGTCGTCTCATCGAGGAGAGCGAGACCGGATGGAGGATAATGGTACGTGACCATGGGAACGTATCACGCCGTCCGATGTAGAAAACTTACCCGTCGCGTGCCGTCACCCCTACCTTTATATTCACGTTCGCGCCCGCCCTCAGCACGCACATCCGTCTAGTCAACCACGACGACTGCCTCAGACCGTCCCTCCCTCTTTTCACAGGGCAATACGATCTCTCGTACCTCATTTTCCTCCCGCGCATCATTCTCGACTCCAACGCCGGGCGCAGAAGCAAGGCAAGCCTCGCGCACGCGATTATATACCCTCTTCACGCCCAAATTACCGCTTCCGACGCCCCTCACGAAACGACAGAATGCGAGCTGGCACGACTATCTATCATCATGGAATCAAGCGCAGATGCCGCATTCGTGTCCTCGCCAGATCCTGGGTCCGACGCGGGACTAGACTGGTGCCTCGTACACAAATACGACTGAAATCCGGACTCGAGTAGTAGCAATGCCCGGAACTATTAAATTCTACTCCTTTCTGAATGGCTGCTTTTGATTTTAAGGAACGAGGCGACCTGGGGATGAACTCACGTGACCCTGACGTGACCACCCACGCTGACACGTTGAGCTAACGAGGACCGAGTCGGAGCTGTGGTGTGCGGAAATGCTAGTTCGAGCACGAGCATTCGGACCCCGGGCCCGTCAGTCCCTTCCTGTCGAACTCTCCACTATGCTCTACTGTAGCTTACTCACAACACACTTCAACGGCACTTGCGACGTTGCTGCTGCTTTATTGCCGCGTGCACAGAACGAATCCCCCGTTCTACTGGACACACACAATTCCCTATTGTGTTCACACCTCTCATACCTCTTACCCTCGGAATTGTCGTAGTCATGTATTTGTGGCTGGCACCGCAACTTTGTGCAGTAGGCAATAACATGGTGGGATGGGCGCGTACGTGGTGTGGATGAACAAGTAAACGAAGGGGAGTGGTCAGGAGAGAGATAACATAACAAACGTTACAATTGGTAGTATGTGTCTGGATCGCTTTACGATCCAATCTGCTGGTCGTGGCGGAGATATAAGGTGTCACCGGCATGTCACCGACTGCGCGTCCAATAGATAACATAGACACACCAAGTCTGAATATCGCGGTCGGCCTGGTCGCTCACTGTAGTACAGCTCACTGTGACCCATCATGGGCTCATACAGGAGCTTCGGTGTGTATAGCATTCGTTTTGTCTAGTATTAGCCAAGTAATGTATTAGGTGCCATATGGAGCCGTTCTCGCAGCAACCTCAGGTAAGCCCACAGTTGGCTACGACCGCTAACTTTATCACTCACAATAGCTCTCGAGCACTCATGAAATTATACGTAACATTTTATCTCGCATCCATCAGATCAGTAACTCGAATTAAATCCTAGGATATGCGCTTTGAATTCACTCTATGACCACTCGAATTGCATGTACCCATCTGGACCGCGTCGTCATTAAGTTATCCAGCTTTGTCTCACCAACTGTGTACGTTTTATAACGCGGTCACCGCATGATGTCAGCCTCGTGCCTTCTACTCTGTCCTGTCTCCCCTGTTCCGAGTGGTGACTGCTTAGAGAGAAGAAACCTATTAGTCCCTCAAAAGATACGATGCGGGCAACCGTTGCGAAGATGGGGACTTGTGGGCGGTTCGGACATCTAGACAGCGATGGTTATTCCTACCAAAAAAGAGCGTTGCCCATGGCGATGGATTAACCCTATTTCGGGCTAAATCGCAGTAGATGAAGCAGGAGACATGCGGGTCGCGTATAGCGTGGTCCCGGTTTCCAACTGTACGTACAGTATGACGGCGCGTATGGGCGAGTTTAAGAGGGCAAAGGGATGGATATATATAATATTGCAGCTACGACGAGGCTAAGGCCACTACCGTGACGATGCAAAGGGGGTAAGAAAAGGGAAATGGAAGACGAGGGAAAATATATTTCACCAGGAAGAATCTATGTTCACCGGAGAGCCCCCATTCATGCTGAACGTTTTCGTGGAATGGAGAATGTGCAACTGTTAAGGCGCGATGGACTGAGATCAGAGCTCTGGAATTGCCACATACCGCTTGGTGTAGGTGAAGGACACAACATTGGACTTTTGTTCCGCGCGTCCTTTCATACAGATCTGAAAGTAAGCACAATGGTCGTGGCCCATTGAGGGCATCAAGACACATCGGCCTTCTTCCCGCTTGCTGCTAGACCATAACAGGGGTCCAAATACAGTCGGCTAAAGAGACGCCCTGAAGCAATCAAGTTAATCAAGACCCAAAACAGCGTCGTCAAAGCTCAATCGGCGTCTCGGCCCCGCGAAGGCCATGTGTGGTTGTACTCGGTCACAACTGTGGTCGCTAGTCCACGAGCGAGGCCATGCCCTGGAAGCGCCAGTCCTCTCATAAAAAGATGCAGGGTCCGCGAATTCCCCCTCCACAACATCTCACCATCCTCATACCTACATCCACGAACACTAGCCATACCCTCCCTCACACAATGTCTACCCTCCACACTGTTTCTGAACTTGCTTTCTCGTCCTGGGCCGATACCCTGCTAGTCGAAGGGGTCCACATGACGTCGTGGCCCGATACCACTCGGTACTATCAGCCTAGTACCGAGTTGACCTTCTGGGGTGGCCCTGTGAGTGGAGTACACTCTTCTTGGATCTGATCATGAGTGGATGACTCACGTTTGAGTTGTCACAGGATATCGATGACCCGACTTCATTCGGCGATCTGCCAGATAGCGGTGAAAGTCCTTGCAGCGGCGGCGCCACCTCCGCCGCTGCCCTCGACGATGCCCTGATCCTTTCTAACATTTATCTGGACGACTTGAGAAACGACCTTGATCCAGTGAGCGGGCAGCGCTTTTCTAACGTCGAGTGAGGTCATTGAGCTTAGCTTTGTTATGCCACAGGATTTCTTTGCTCCTTCTCTCACACCAGCATCCAGTAGGCCTTACTCTTCGCTCTGCCGTGATCTCTGATGTTCATCCAACCGCAAAGCACTTACAGATACAGGTTCCATCTCATCGCCACTGGGCGATGCACCATGGGCTGGGGCCATTCCCTTGCCCACATATCCAACAACCACTACATATCAGGTTAGTATTATCGAAGCAAACTTTCGTGATTAAGAGCTTGGCTCACATCAACGACTAGACATTCTCCCCCTTCCCAACCGACTCTGCGGCGTCGGCCGCGTCTCAAGACGGATGGGCCTGGCTTTTTGAGCCAGATCTGGCCATCAACAAACAACGCAATTACTTCGCCGGCGATGCGAGCGCTGAGGGGCAGGCCGCACCGGATCACGGTGTTGATTTCTTCTTTGATCACGCCGACCTTGTTGGGACCACGTCGTGAGTATTGCGTCACTGCCCGCTTATAGTCACATGTTCACCTTTGCTGACATTGGCTGTCGCAGATATCAGACTGAGTGGCCATTTACCGAGCCGTCCGCCCCCATTCCTGACATGGATGGGACTGCCGGGCTCCCCCTGGTGACACTGCCTACGGTTCACATGCCGCCGCCAGCGGGGACGGTGCTCGGTAAACGCAGTCACGATGCAGAGAACATCGACGATGTGGAGTCAGGGATCGACAGCAACGATGGGCCACGCCCACGTAAGAAGGGCAAGTCGAAGATAGCTGCGGGTGGGGTCTTGGTAGCGGCAGGGTCCACAAGTAGGGCCCGCCGCAAGCCGACAGCCAGGACCCCGAAAGAATATAATAGTATATCCGAGGCAGAGGAACGCGGAGCGGAGAGGCTCGCGGTCACCAATGCACAGGGAGTCTACTATCGATTCCTTTCGGGACCAAGTGTCCAGCAGGGATCGGTGGGGGCCATGATGCAGGGACAGCCGCTTTGGATCGAGGAGAGAGTAGGAGGAACATGTCACCATGACAGCAATGTCACGATGCAGCAACCAGCGGAGGGACACAGCAAAGAGAACAACGAGCAACCAGAGCAGACCGAGCTCTACCAGATCCCGACGGGGCTCTCAGAGCGGCACAGGACCCTGTTGGTGGCAAGGCATGAGGACTGGGAACGCGGGGCCGTGAGCGAGCTGAAATGCCGGCTCTGTCCGAGGGCGGGCTTCGGTGGGTGGGAAGATTACAAACGGCACTGCGACACCACCGAGGCCCACCCACTGGTGATATCGTTCTGCGACTCGTGTGGCGACTTTTACGCGCGGCCCGACGCACTCTTGCGACACCGCAGGACTTGCAAGGGCATTTCGGCGGCGGCGGCGGTCTTCAAGCGTCTCGAGACCGAGCGCGTGCACAAGGAGTTCAGGACACGGGAGGCGCACTGCCTGCAGACCGGCGAGGATCTTGGGACGCCATTCTCCCAGATCATCAAGGGTATGTTCCCAGAGTCGTCCAAGAAAGGGAGCAGGGAGCAGCGCCGAGTCCCAGCGCGCAAGTCCAGGTCGAGAAAGTCGGGAGTCTAGCCGTTTTTCCTTTATCTTTTTCACCTTCTGTACTATACCATTTCATACTTCTCTTTTCGCTGGTCCTATTGCGGTTTGTGTTCGCAGTGTGGCGCCATGGACGATTTCTCGATTTCCTTTGCTTTCGTTGTCCTTACCTGTATCGTTCTATCCAGTTTGTCTCCGTTGCCCCGTCACATATATATACGAGAAGCCTTTCTCGATCAGCTTCAAATCGGTGTCTCGATTACGCACCGTATATCCACATCTTTCCAGCCAAGTCATCCCCAGCTACCAATGAAACCCCCTACACGAATGGCGGAAGTCGCGTCCATGCTTGCCAAGAACGAGGAAAGGTGAACAGATATCGAGACAATCGATCGATGGATCACAACCGAATCGGATAATTTTTTAAGACCACGTCGCGTGGACTCAGCATGAGCGCCCTTTTTTTCTTGCCACGTTCCTGCTTTTCATGAATAAAGCTATAAGTAGTACAAGATGAGGGACCCGCACCGGAACGCCGAACTCTTGCTTCTTCTTTTCCGCACGCACGGAACACGATGAGGAAACAGAGGCCTGTGTCGGGTCGGACGGACGGCGATCCCTGACTGTCGTTTGTTGCGTTACAAACAACTATGTTTTTTTCGCCACAAACCCTGGCGGATCAATAGGTGTTGTATTCGAGACTTTTCCGAAAAGTGTCCCTTGACACGAGAATCCACGCGGTGGAATTAGTTAACATGTGGAAGACTGGGAAGAGGTGAAGAACGACTTGGATGCGCCATCGATCAGAACGAACATAAAGACGCCGCCGTGTCATTTTCTCACTTGAGCAACTTCTGCCATTCGTGGGACGGGGGCCTTGTTCTTCCTCCCTCAGTTCGACTTCGTCACTGCCGTAAGTGAAGGTCTG
>QLPC01000831.1:17975-44593 GCA_003314055.1 Lactifluus hygrophoroides | reverse complement strand
GGTGGCAGGAACGCGGCAATACCGCTCTCGTTTACGACGATACTTATGAGCGACACTGGGACACTTGGACGGGGCCAAAGCGGCCATCTCTCTTCACTGTCAAGCTTTCCAGGGATGCCGAAGGGAATTGGCACTTTGGGGACACGTTCTTCAATGTGTTACGCGGTACCGGACATGTACGTCGCGACTACGATGTCCCCTTCTTTACCAGTAACATTCAATCAGCACAGCCCCGTTGAGCCATTTGGTGGCACGAATGATTATGACGTGTCTGAAAAATACATCGTTTACACCACAAAGGATCCAGAACTCCCCGAGGCATGGCACACCAAGCAGAACGTTAGGCGACTACCTAATCCTGTCTGAAAATCCCTTACCAACTGAACGCTTTAGATATACCTCGTAGACTTCACAGGCAGCCAAAAGCCGCGCGAGCTTACTTCGGGAAAGCAAGGCGCGACCCACAACCCTATTTTCAACGCCCAAGGAGACAAGGTCGCCTGGGTGGAACTTGACGAGGACGGGTATGAGTCTGATAGGTCGGTCGCTGAGTAAAGATTTTCTTCCTTGTTTTGTGAATGACGTCTCTCTGCAGAGGCAAGGTCGTCATCTACGACCTCAAGAAAGACATCCGATACACGCTTACTGAACCTTGGGACCGATCTGTCGACGAACTCGCTGTGAGACTCTATATTCTTTGTCTTCTACGAGCCGTTAACATTTCGTACTGTATTAGTTCTCCGAAGATTCCACTTTCCTCTACTTGACTGCCGGTGATCACGCACGCAACAAGCTCTTTTACCTCCCCATTCCGGATACCCCTGACAACTCTACAACTCACCCGTCTCTTCCAGCCAACTATACCACCCCTAAAGCGCTCACACAGAGTGGCGCCGTCACTTCCCTTCAAGTACTCCCCAACGGCAGGCTCATGTTCTCCCGCTCCTCACTCCAAGGGCCGAACGATGTGTTCATTACCCGAAAGCTTCACGAGCTCGAAAAAAACTTCAACAGCGCTCAAAGTGATCTCGAATTGGAAGGGATGTCAGAACCAGAACGGATCACCTGGTTCGCAAAGAAAGCGTTGGAGGGGAAAACGTTACGTTCGCTTGAAGACTTTTACTTTGAAGGAGCTGAAGCGAAGCAAGTGCACGGGTATGTTGTCAAGCCGTACGGGTGGAAGGAAGGCGATGTGAAAAAGTGGCCGGGATTACTCCTTATTCACGGAGGTATGTCGGCGTTCCTAACGGACGGACAGTGCTAACGGGATTTTATAGGTCCTCAGGGAGCTTGGGATGATCGCTGGTCCACGAGATGGAACCCGAACGTGTTTGCGCACCAAGGCTATTTCGTCGTGGCAATCAATCCGACGGGTTCGACGACGTTCGGTCAAAGTTAGTCACCGTCACATCATTGTGCACGTCCCGAACCACTCTGACACACATACACACACTTCTCAACAGACTTTACGGACGCGATCGCCAAGGATTGGGGTGGGAAGCCGTTCGTCGACCTTCAGAAGGGGTGGAAATATGCCTTGGAGAAGTATCCTGCGATCGACCCCGATCGTGCGGTCGCGGCTGGCGCCAGCTGGGGTGGCTACGCTATCAAGTGAGCCTCACATGCAACGACCGTGCCCCAGGGTACTCACTCGTTGTTCAGCTGGATCCAAGGCCACCCGGAGTATGGGTTCAATTTCAAGGCTCTTGTGTGCCACGATGGTGTCTTCGACGCGACCTACAACGGTTACACCACTGACGAGCTTTTTTTTGTAAGACGATCACGTCGTCCGTCCGATCCACCACCACTGATTCACTACTAAACTGCGAAATACAGTTCAACCGTGATTGGGGTGGGCGTCCTTGGGATGAGGCGGCAAAGGAGGTGCTAGCGAAGTTCAACCCAATACACTTTGTGGACAAGTGGTCGACGCCGCAGCTTGTGATCCATGGGAGCAAGGACTATCGTCTACCAGAGACGGATGGGATTGGCGCATTCCACGCGCTGAAACAGTGCGCACATCTTCGCACTTCATCGCTTGATTAAGTTTCTAACGGTGACCGCAGACGAGGCGTACCAACTCGATTGGTCATCTTCCCCGACGAGAACCACTGGGTTTTGAACCACGGTAATAGGTGAGTCTGGTCCTTTTAAAGGTGTGCTGCGTACGATGACAACCGGTTCTTTTCTTTCAGCTTGAAGTGGCACTATGAAGTCTTCAGGTGGTTCGACCTATTCATAGGGAAAGGCGACGTGGGCGCAGAAGTAATACAATTGAAAAACTAGGAACTGTAAAAGATACAAGATGCGAGATATAAATGGCTCTCCACTACGTCAGATTATAAACGAAACTCTGACATCATGTAAAAGTGTTATGGAGGCGACCCAGGGGCTCTGAGATGGTATAGAGGGTGTTGCGTGATGAGACAAATCTATGGATACAAAGCACGAGTTTTGGGAAGGCAGAACACGGAAGGTAAAGAAAACGGGGAATAATACACAGTACCATCAAACTGTGACCAGTACAAATAGGAGAATGATACCAAGCCAAGCGAACTAGGGACGTATCCCCTAGACACACTGACGGGCACAGAACGTACAACACGTCTAATCAAATTCAGACCCGCCCAAGCTGACGACCTGGTAGTTGGCTTGAGGACAAAAAAGTACAAACCAATCCAAAGGTTATCAGCGTAAGCCGTGAAATGCGAGACTCGAAAAACCGAGAATCGACTCGAATAAAGTGGTGGATGAGAAGTATCTCAAATGTCAGCTGCTAGTTACTGTACAGCATCGGTCATCGGTTCACAGTTGAACAATAATGAGAGAGCTCACCTCGATGATACGCACAATTCTCACACGTTATCAAGCTCCATAGTGAACAAAGTTGACCCATCGTTCGAGCGTGATACCCTTCTTCCTCCTCAATTTCTGAATTGCGTCACGGAGCGCTCTCGCCGACTGCTCATAGCTGGCACCGCGCGCTCCTGCAGCGAACATCTTGCGATAAAAATGCTCCGAAAGCTCTTCTCCATCATCATCCACCATCGCCCACATTGTCCCAATCACGCTTTTGAACCCACAACACTGCATGGCAGCGGTGAGATGGAGAACCTCGTCCGGCGCGCCATCTTCTGTTCGTTCTGCGGTGTGGCAGGCTGCTAGGAAGGCGAGTTCGGCTGTTGGGATATGAGCCTTGGCGATGCGGAGGAGTGTGAGGGGAGTGTTGTGGTGGAGAAGGAAGGACGACTCGAATGGACGACCGGGTTGCAGCACGCCATGGCATGCAAAATGTACCCAGGGGTGCATCTGAAGACGGGTGATCACAATTTCGGGCGTCACCGTTTCGCATGTGATGCTTGCTACCGAGTTACTTCCAACCAAAGATTCGATACAACGTGTTTCTTTGCCCACTCCGGGAAGGTAGTTGTCTGGCTGTCCGACGATGAGCAATGATGGCTGGCCAGATTCACATAAGGTGCGAGACTTAGACACCATCAGGGCTGAGAAGCTTGGGGTGTACGAACACACGTAAAGGTCAGAAAGGTATCGTTTTATATTGGTGTCCGAAGGGATTGGTCCCGCAGCGTGAATGGGAAGGGAGGTTAATACAGAAGTTGGGCACAGCCAGATCCGGGACTGTTCTGGGATGCCAAGCTCCCTCAACTTCTCCGTGACAGGCTGTCCCACCAAGTGATACAGTTCCTTCAAGGTCTGTCGCAATACATGGTCATATTGTTTGGACTCCAGGGGGTGAGTCCTCCGCGTTTCTGACAGCCGATGAGCCAGGTTTGTGATACTAATAGAGAAGGTTGTCGGAGTAGGGATGTGAACAACTGGGTGACTGGAGCGGACGATGAGAATGTCGGAACGGTGTCCGGAGAGATTAATGATGACCACTGGACCCTCCATAGCCGCCGTTTGGAGGTGGCGAAAAGGTACGGGCCGCCAGAAGTTCTCGAATCCTGGCAATGCTTGGATCTGCAAGATGACATTTTCCAATTCCGTTGAGAGCCTGCGTTTCTCTGCTAGATTATGACCAAACTTGTCCATTCTCCTGCTCGTGGGATCATTGTTATCTGTGACACCTGCGATCTGAAGGAAATCGTGACTATCAGTTGTGGTGATTACTGCTTCCAGGGCTTGAGTGATTTCTATGAATTGGTCCGCTAGCGCCTTGTCAACCCCGCGGAGGTGCTCGAGTGGGGTCCGAAGGCTGCGTATGCCAGACCACAGCAATCCTCTCCCTTGTTCAAGCATTTCCAGGGCTTCTTCGTAGTCACCAGACTCGATAGCGTATGACGCGGCGTCCATTGGAAGAGACCTCAGGAAGTTCTTTTTGTCGCTGATGTATTCATGTTGAGTTTGTACTGTGGGACTTAAGTCTATCGAACGCTGTAGTAAGGAGAGGGCCTTGCGGTACGCAGTCAGGGTTGTGGAGTGGTGGGTCCAGTGTGCAGTAGATGCCCAACTCAGAGCTCCAGAGAGTTGATCACGTACATTGGAGAACGGGTATTCGGCGGCCGATTGTAAAATAGCTATGGACTCTTCAAGATGCTCTACATCACCGGTCAGTTCAAAACGAGAGAACAAGGTAAGGGCATATTGAGTGAGCATCCTGGAGGTATCCTGATGCCCCTCGGGGATCAAAGAAATCGAAATCTGGTGGTGTTTGATTGCTTCGGTGATGTCTTTCGCGGAACGACTTCGCCCAACCTGGTCTCGAAGGCTAAAGGCAAGAGCTTCATGAATCTGGGGCGCCAGGGGATGTCCAGGTTGGAGTAATTGCAAGGCTTCACGGGCGTGTGCAACTGCCTCTTCGACGTCACCTATGTGATTTGTCCGATTATATTGTGTCTGAAGACTATCGGAGAGGTTTAATAGAACGCCGGGACGTTGTGAGTGCCCCGGAGGTGTTAGAGCCAAGTTATTACGTAGAAGGTGGATGTGTTCTTCCCAATCTTCCATTCGCCCTGTTCGAATGAAACGCCATCTCAAGGATAAAGCGAGGCGATCGGCACTGGGAAGTCGATAAAAATGACGCGGGGGCTGGACCTGAAGAGAGACACGTTGCAAGGAGATTGCCTCCTCCAAGCAATCTATGCGACCGATCTTCTGGAAGCGAACCATGAGCGCAGTGGAAAGGTTCACGAGTAGCGAGAACGTGTCTTCGTGACCGAGAGGGCGCAAAGCAAGTCCCTCACGAAAAAGTCTGATGGCATGCTCAAGATCTTCGAAGTCGCCGCTTCTATCATAACGGATACCATGGGTGTTAGCAAGGCCCACGAGACTCCATACGTAGTTGTGGTCTTCCTCGTCCGAATGGGAGAGCGATTCTTGAAATAACGCGGCGGCTTCATCAAGATCGCTCAGTTCGTTGCTCCATTTAAAGCGGGTCGTGAGCTGTGAGGCCAGTTCATTGAGAAGATGAGGCCGGTCGGGATGGCCAGGAGGAAGGTATGTGAACACCGCGCGAAAATGGCGAATAGCCTCGTGCATATGCTCTGGCTCTGCAGTAAGATCAAAATTATCTCCCAGGGCGCTTGCTAGAATGGATCTGAATGTATAATAAGTATATGTGTGTGGAGGAGTCGTATTGATAATGTATCGATATACGAAGATTGAATTCTCAATGTCTTCTAATCGCCGTTCAACTCGGAATCTACCGCGGAGGGCGGGGGCAAGGATAGCGAGGACACCGGAGCGCTCAATACCGACGACCTCGAGTGGAAGACTGAGGAGGTGGTAGGCGTATGAGATGATGTATTCTAGGTCTTCCGTCGTCCCAAAGTACGCGAAACGAAAGTGCAATGCGCGTGTCAGCAGTTCAAAAGTTGTAATAATCATGGGAAGATAATCCAATCCACGCAAAAGGGCCTCGCTGCATCCCAAGATACTTTGGTCAAGATCTTCCTTCTGTTGGCTCGCATTGTAGCGATCAAGGTGGGACGTTGCAATTTCTCGTGCGATATTGGCACGAGCCGGATGTTGGAAGGGGAGAGCAGAGGCGAGGATTCGTAAATAATTGATTTCTGGGTCGATTTCGCTCAGTGTGGGAGGCATCGTGGATGGTGGACAAGTGCCAAGTCACGAGTTCACGACACACCGTCGTCGCTTGACCGTGACCCCACACCTCGCTACAACGAACTTGATGTCCGATCCTTCCGTCGCCTTAGCGGAAGCCTTCAAACAGTTCTCTCAAGCGACTGTCTCTGCAGTAAGCCGGAATACCTTCCCCACAGTGCTCCCGTTCACGCATCACAGCTCCGCGCGTACGAACAAGGCACGCGTGCGAGATTAAGTCAAGCCGACGACGATTTGCGCTCCTTACGGCGCGAGCGCGACGATGCACTTAGAGACCTCAACGCTAACAAAGACCAAACTCGAGTCTGGGTTGCGGAGGTGGACAAATGGAAATCAGAGGCGCGTTCCCTCCCGTCACGTATCTCCCCTCCCTTTCGTTCTATGCTTACGCTCACGGCAGGCGGATAGGGCATTGATCGTGGTGAGCCAAGACACTTCCGTGCCCAGTTTCACAGATACCTTTCATCTGACTCTTGCGCGCGTTCGATCGTGCAGAACAGTCACCAAGCAGAACTAGTCGCGCAGCTCCGTCAGGAAGCACAGCAATGGAAGGACCAATGTCTGCGCTTGGAAGAGACCCTACGCGGAGAAATAAAGGCGTGGAAAGACCAGTTCCTGCGTATCGACGCAGAGCACACGCGCCTTCTGAGCCAGTTATCTTCACGGGTACGCCGACAACATTTATCCCCTCGCACGATATCGCTACTACAGCCCCGGTCTAACTACAGGCCACACTCGCACACACTCCCAAGCGCGTCCCAATCCCGACAGGCGATTCGTCCGCGACGTCATCCACCACGAAGCGCGCGTCCGCGTCCTCATCCACCACCCGCGCCGACAAGCACCACCACCCACGCCCACACACTCCTACTACTAAAGCACCAGCACCTCCACTTCCTCCGCGCGTCGTCCGCCGTGTCCACGCAGTAATCGAAGTTCCCGTAAAAGAAGAGGAACACGAAGAAGAGGGCTTCGAGAAGGACGACGTGGAGGAGTATCCGCCAGACGCCGCCGTCTCACACCCTACGTCAACACCCACCGCCAGCGACGGAGCAAGACGGCGCAAATCCAGCTCGCATCATAAAAGTGAACTCGTGCCTTCGGATCATTATGTGGATGAGGGGGAGGAAGCACCGTCGGACGAGGTCGACGACGGAGAAGACGTGGACGAAGAGGAAGTTGAGAACTTGCACGTGGCGATGGAAACGCTCGCAGCGCGTGGGAAGACCGTTCCATGGGGCCAAAAACATATCCTCCACGAGCCAGACGAGGAGGACGACGAGCTGATGATGTATGCCAACTTGAAGGCAATACACCCCCACTCCTCATATCTAACATGTGTTGACCACGGCCAATATTCACAGGATGATACTCATAAGGCCCGTCTCCCGCACGCTGAAACCCACATCCCGCGGCCCCCACGTCGCAAGAGCGTTACTAATGTTACAGCGCAGCGCCCATCAGTGACAAGCGCTTCAGCGCAGAAGCGTAGGACAATGGAGAACGGCCCCGGAAGTGCCGCACGTACGAAGCGGCGAAGATGACCCAGACCTCGCTCTCCTGTTCCCCCTCCGCTTTATTGATATTGATCTCTGTATTTATTCTCTATCCTCTTTCGAACTCTCCGTACATTGATTGAGCTTTTCGATGAACCGCATTATAGATGTGATGGCGAGGTATTATAATATTGCATGGATTACGTGTCACACCGAGAATAAACGATACATGGTACATGAAAGGTTCATGCAATCCAGATTATCTGGAAAAATTAAGGGATGTAGCCGTAGAAACTTACATCAGCTTGCCATTGACATGTCCGCTCGATGCGGCGGCGCTCTTCTTGAGACTGCGCTGTGTTGCAAAGAGGGCGCTATCGAGGATCGAAGCCACGGTGAGAACGCCACCCACGATGGCACATGTTCTGTGGGTCACATTGACGGTCTGAATTAAGGAAGTAGAAGAGAGCCTACGATGTCAAAAAGTGCGCAAATGACTGGCGCGTTTCGCGATGGGCAACGAGGAGAGGCGAGATTTCATAACTAAAATACACGCCTGCACAGTTATCACGAGATCAGTCTCCCGTGGTTCCCACAATACACAAACAGAACCATGCACTAACCAGGTATACCGAGAGTGTTGTGTTGTACTCGTAAGCCTTCGTCCGTGTTGCCTGCTTGGCCCGTCGTAAGGTCGCGCTCAAAGTGCGTGACACTATATTGGTGTGAGTTGACGACCTGACCGTCCAGGTTACGGAATTGTGTCGATACAATCTTGAGGAAGTAGTGGAAAAGATACTGCGCTTTTGAGGTCTATGTGGACGCGTTAAATCCCCCCGGAACATTCTGGTTAGCATCGACGCACCCTCGCCATCTGCTCATCCAGCGGGTTATGAAAGATACCCATACGCTCGCGCATTTCCTTGCTAACTTGCGCCTTGAATTCGTCCGCCTCGTCATCCGCGGTAAAGTACATGTAGTTTATAGAGTGTGAGAAGTCATGGCGATTGCCGTCGTTCTTCAAGTACGGCACAAAGTCGTAAATCTGGGACTGAGCCGATTGGAAAGAGCGGCCGGGCGTGATGTGGATACTCCCGATAACCTTGTTCACTCGTACGAGACCGGCGATGTTGCAACCTTCCGATGACTGCTCCTGGATGTTTTCGGCCCAGTGCTCCTGGACGCACTATGTCCTCTTGGGGTTTGCACACGATGTGAAAGAAGGTAAGAGAGGCTCCACACACCTGTTCAATATCACTAGGGTTGCCAAAACTCCAGCCCCTCTGGGCGTACGCCTGACGGACGGCGTCGCATGAGTTACAGCACCCACCCTCCGGTGGGTCCCCGCCGTAGCAAGAGCCGCAGTAATCGGATGCACGCTGCTCGTTCAACTTGTCAATGTCGTTACGGAGCTCACCGCTCTGCGAGCCAGGTACAGCCGTTCCTGCAGCTGTGAGACGAGTCTTGACAACATTATGTGTGATGTCGCGCTGGAGCTCGCCAGTTATGTCTATCACGTCGAGAGATAACACTAGGTTTTAAAAAATGGCGTTAGGATGGCAGCGGCGGGGTCATACTAAGATGGGGACTCACAGTAACATGGAACTCTCGGGAAGGTCACATTGAGATGGACAGTCAACTTCTCTCCTCTGCTCCGGTCGACGACCACCGAGGTGTCGATGCCGACTCGTCGATAGTCGATAAATTCCATAAGTGTAAACGACAAGATGATGGCGACAGAGACCAGGGTCACTGCAAGGGCAGCGTCAAGCACACCGTTTCGAATGGGCCACGCCGCCAATAATTATACGCACGAAACGCTCCCGTCCGCGTTCTGACCTTGACGTCTTCCATGGTCTGCGCGATTCATGAGCATCAGTGGAGACCCGTACTGACGAGTCTGGGGAGTGTGACCTTGCCAAAGGCATCCATGGCCTTGAGACCGCCAAAAAAGCTCTTGGCAGGCATTTTTTATTGTAGAGGTGTAGAAAAGGGATAAAGACACGATTAAAGATTAAAGAAAGACGAAAGGGAAGCGAACTGGCGAAATGACGCAACGGAGCGACGTGTCGTCACGCGCCGCGCGCTTCTACCACTACTGTAGGCCAATCCTATCCACGCCTTGCTTCACCTTGCCTAGAAAATTACGCATCCCGTCACGGATCCCATCTGCCTGCACTCCACTTGCCTCCCCACTCGTCCGATATACACCCGTCCCCGCTGGCCCCCCCAAACTCAGGCTTACACCCCCAAGGTTAACGTTCAGCGCTGGCGCATTCGACGCAGATTCTGGTGGCGGTTCATATACAGACGTCGGGAAGCCCGCAGCTGAGAGATATATCATCTCGAGGAAACTGTAGTAATGGCATGGGTATAGGGAATTGGGGGAACAACGAGTAAATGCCTACCTTGCGGAGTTGTGTACACAAGTTCCTCCCAGCAAAAGGCGCGCGCCTCCTGTGTTGCCAGAGGCTGGCTCTTGATTGAGCAGAGCGACCGTCCTCGCCTCTTCATAAGTTGTGCCTCCGATGATGAAAACAATCACGTCTTGAGGTCTACGGAAACCCAATAACGAAACCTGCCTGCTAGTTACATAACACATACCGTTGAAGGCCCGCGTTCGGCCCCGCAGACTCTAAGAATGCATGACTGCTCTCCTTGAGTTTACCCTTGAAAAGATTTTCCAGCGTCTCGGATAAATGCGGTGTGTGTTGCATGTACACGTTTTCTACCCCCTAGTATGATGACGTGAAGCACAAATTCAATCAGGGCAGAAATAGCCAACCTTCAACCCCTTCAGTGCCGAACGTCCTAATGCGAGCAACGACTCGGTAGAGTAAAGGTCATCTTGACGATGGTCAGCGCCAGCGATATTGAGAATAGCATACACCAGCTGTAAGAAGAAAGTCATTTTCATGTCTTTAAGAAGTTTCATGACATAGTATAATCACCCGAGCATCCTCTTGCGGAACACCGTTTTGCAACGCGAGGGTGATGAGCGATGCGATGTTAGTTGCTTGCGTCTTTTGGTATCTTAATGCATACAAGATCAGCAGGCGGAGTTTATTTCGTGGCGAGACGCCATTGTCGGCAATGAAAGCTTGAACGCTCTGCATATACCTTCATGAATATAACCGTGGTCAGGACGAAGAGATCGCACCTTCAGATCTGCCCCTGCTCTTGTCGCAAGACCCTGCTCGACCTCTCCCAACTCTAAAAGCTTCTCCTTATCCACAAGCCGACTGAGCTCCCCTACGAGCGCGACGTGCTTGCTCACGTTCCCACCAAGCTTCCTGAATTCCGGATACTCCTCCACGAATTGTTTCATGTCGGATATCGAATTGATTGACGACGGCTGCTGCGCAAGAGAGCGTGCCTGATACGACTGTACGTACGATTTGAGCGCAGTTCCGAGGTCGCCAAAGGTCGCAAGGTGATGGGCTTGGAAGAATGGATCCGTTGACGTCGTCAGCGTGATTTCCTGTCAGAGGATAAGTGAGCTGGGGTGCTCAGAACACGTAGCTCGCGCAGAAGTGTACCGAGAGTTCGGGACGGATATCTGGCACTCGACTCATATCGACACGGCCATTCCGGATCTCCAAGAGCTCATGGACCATTGCTTGATATGTCCATTGGGACAGCATGGGTGTAACAGGGTCGTTTCGTCGATCCAGGATAAGTAGGAGCGGCGGAACCTGCGTTAACCGGAAATCGAATAGTTGCGCCTCGGCTTGAATGCGATTCTAAGGACAGTCAAACTCGAGAATGCGATGTCAAGAACGCAGAAAACCGTACATGCAGCTCGGTGGCGAGCTTCCTGGCCATAGTGCTCATCTTCTCAAAACGTATAACTGGTTTCTTCTTCAAACTGAGCATCACGGCAATCAGCCCCTGGACGTGTCGATCCAATGCCTTTGCATCCCATGTGTTTGGAGATGAACCATATAACGGAGTGGTAGGTGAGGGCGTATAGTTTAGGGAAAAAAGAGAAGGGAGGAGCGGTGCATAATCAGCAAAATATTCCTGACGACACGGGTTTAGATCCTTGACAGTGAGGTAATAGACGAAACCAAAGAATCACCTGAACTTCCCTCACAGCCTCATATTCGTCCGCATCAGCTAGGCGCTCTATCGCTGTTTTTGTCAGAATATTGCTGAAGTCTAAGGAATAGTGGTGAATAACGAATGTCACTGGCGTGCCAGGAAGGGATGGCATTCACCCACTGACACAGGTAATACTCTCCGTATTTCGGTTCTTTTAACTCAGCTTCAAGAGCACTGAGACTGTGTTCACTGTTGTGTAGAAAGCATACGCATTTCATGTGAGCCATACGTTCACGCTTGTTGTTATCAATTCGGTCAGTGAGGTACACTTGGTGTGAGAGAAGGATTGACTGGGTAGAGGCAAGGGAGACTATTGGAGTCTATGATACAATCAACATAAATGATATTTCTCTGAGCACTACGACGTACGGTGTGGGAGTCGAGGAGTAAGACCTTCATTGCTGAAGGTACAGAGACCATTTTAACGATATATGTCTCGACTGCCTTGACTATGTCCATGTCGTATTCTGTAGTGAGTGATTGAGCAGTGTATTCATTACATCAGCGCTGTTCTGGGTGTCACCTGACAATCACGACTTTCGACACCGCAAAGCTAAAGGACAGCAACAGCTTATCACCGAGGGAAGCGGCCGGTGCAGCATGCGCGACAGCTTGTACGGTAGTGCCAGATTCGTTTCACTCCCCAGGTCCGACTTGCACCTTGTGCATATTACACGCACCACGGGCACGGAGACTCGGTTGTCGGCCAAATGTTAACGCCCCATTCAGGAACATTACCGGGTTGCCTGACCAGAGATAGCTCTACACTCTACAGAATGTCATGTCTAATTGAGGGATTTTCCCAGAAAGTCTACCACGACTCTCCAAGTTTGTCGGTACGTCGCTGATGTTGTTGGGATCAACGCTGTTGACCGAGGAGCCTCGTGGGTCTATCATACGTTCCTTTCAGAGTGCGACTTTTTGTTGGAGAGTCCATGACGATGACACGAGAGAGCCCGAGAAGAGACCCCAACGTGTTGTCTTAAGAGGGGCTACCCCCCCCAGTAGACCTCACGTACAAGGGTGGATACCTTCTCCATTTGGGCCTTTGGGGACAATTCTTTATGCGATATATCTTCTACATTCAATACCATCATCTTACAACTTTCGCCGACTTGTTATTGAACCCGGGCTACTGCTGCATTCCGTCTCTTGGTGGGGTTTTACACTGGGATACTACGGATAGCAGCAGAAATGTACTGCGTCACCTGGTGCCTGTCTCATCAGGTTCGATACATCGAAAAGGTCGAGCTTTGTCGTGGTTCCCCAGTTAGTGGAAAACAATACAATGGCAGTACCAAGAAATCATCAATGTATTCTGGTTTGTTTCATACTCTCAATGTACATAGGGCATGTTCTTACTGGCTGAGGTGTGAAAGAAGGCATGCACCCCTGCCGTTGACGATCTTGAGAACTTTTCTATGGTCCTTCGTGCTCGTGCGTATCAAAACATCATGAAGGGGTCACAAGCCCGGTGATGGAGCCCTTGTTTAGAAGTATCTTCCAGCAGACATATTGCACATATATCGTATAAGGAACATGCCGTCAACCTCTGGCATGACGCTGTCTTCGAGGCCCTGGGTGTGATGACTATTTGCCAAACCGCCAGTCAGGACGATGATCCCGCTTGTATGGGCTGTACTAGCATCATCCAAGATGAACTTGAAACATTCTGTGAAAATGTTACAAGGACGTCCTTGAGAGTGAGTACAGACGCCTCGGAGTTTTCCTGATCGGAATGTGTACGGGTGTGAAAGTTATAATCCACACCAAATCTCACGGCCTCATATCTTCTTTTTCGGTAAGGAGGTGTATTTCATGGCTTCAGCCTTCAGGCTTTAGTGTTGGTTCTGTCATGGGGGCATCATGCAAATTAATGCCACGTGTCGCACCTGCCATACACCTGCCAGTGCTGCTGTATGGCCCAATCATGGCCAACCTGTATTGTATTTAGGCTCAGGCCTTGACATTATTGACAGCGTGCGTCTCCTTTCTATTTCTATGACGCGCTTCGAAAAGTGCTATAAGCACGTATCGTTACTTCGGAAGCCGTACAAAGGAGCGTTTGAGGAGAAAACTAGCAAAGCCGATGATTCGAGCGGGCTCTATTCCGCGTGAGGTGCTGTGTTGTATCTTATTCCTGCCGTCTTATTGTTGACTGCGCTGACGGGCATTGCGGATCACCTCTCGTATTTTCAACAGGGGCTCGCACAACACGGTTGGGGCGTTCACCTCTTGCATGGGGTGAAAGTTTGTGATAACAAGGGTAGAGGGACCTTTAAGGGCAGTCTGGGAAGCATGCACCTAGCCAGCTAGCAACAGCCCCAATCGCTGTTGCACCATACTGGTGGCATTCCCCGGGGCTAGTGCTAATATTACCCGCGGAACAGGTTTCAACTTGAAGTACTGTAACTTAAGTTAAGGCCCTTGCCTTTTCGCTTCCAAGCTACTCGGGAGTTGTATGATTATATCCCCGACTTTCCCCCGCGTTCCAGTCAGAGCGCTTGCCACCTACGCTTCTTCCCCTCCGTGATTGCTCGACGTTACCTCTTCGAGGAGACGGGGATTTCTCCGCAGCCCGCAGCAGACATGCCTTTTCATGCTTTTGCACAGCTCACTAGTGATGATCCGCGCAGTCTGACTCTGATTGGTGCTAGGCATGTTTCCCCTCACCATCGTCTTTCGTCCACCAAGGAAGCAAGTCCTAATCGGCGCTTCATGCCAAATCGGTGGAACTGCTGTTGGTGTGCCATTGGACCCAGACCTGCTCATCCCTTCCTTCACGTTCACCTGCCATTCCTGGGTTGGAGCAAGGCTAGTGCCACTATCGCGTGTGGTTCGGCGCTGCGAGGCCGAATAGTTCGGGAGAGCCTATGTAGCGGTGACACGTCGCCTACCGCGACAGGAATTACGTGTTAGTTTGCTTTGGCTCTCAACCTTTTAGATTAACAGGCAAGAACCAGCACACGTTATCAATGCAAGGCTTTTCCCCGTTGGCAACCTTGCGAACCCTTTCCCCTCCGGCAATTCCCCTTCGGAACTTTTCAAATATTTATGCCGTAGGCGTGTCGCGCGATATGCATGCTTATTCTCATACATATGATAGAACTCATTCTCTAAACGATCCACTACTTTGGAGTTGCACTTACGTCCAAGACTGCACTTCTACTCGGCCTAAAGCCACACGACTGCGTTCTATTCGTACACGAGTCTTCCTTTACCTACCTCGATGTGGTCTCGAACTCTTTATGCAGACGATGGATTCTGGCCGCTTCGCTTGCGGCGACATCTTCTTCACAGTACGAATTTTCATCATGAGGTTTGCATCATCTTCATCGTCACGCAATTCCCAAATACCTCCTTTTCATTTATTCATATCCGTGATACATGGATGACGCACTCAGCACGGTAACATGCCTTCTACAACGCCGCCCGTTGCCACTAAACATGGCCTGTGAACGCTGTTGCCACTTTCTCAAGGTGTATTGGACAACTTCTCAGTGGCACCGGATGTTCCGGGAGAGACCGATTGGGAAATTCTGCTGCCGTTTGTCACCCTCGTGAAAGGTCGTGAAACGATTGGTTTTGGTTGCAACCTACGCAACTACCCGGCGGGAGGTCCTATGACCATTGATCACAGGAGTAGCACTATACCTATGTAGAGCAACCGGGCTCCCGGCATCAGCGAAAATAAAAATCCCTCACTTGCCTATAATTTCTTGGTCTGCCCTCGGCCTTGGCTGGCGGCGTAGCGCCCATTATCATGTGCCACCTCGTTGATACCCATTTTGCGCAAGTGCAACGCCACGCCTCCAACTCGCTCCGGACATATGCACAGGCCCATAATCAATCAGGTTCATCATTGCAGAAAAGTGACTCGAGCTGTTGAAAGAGTTTCCGCCTGTGTCCCGAGTCTTCAGATGTATGATACGTGTTTCTCCGGCTCCAATCCTAACGCGATCACGCCGGAACATGTGTGGGCATCATCATCCCCCCCCCAAACCACATGTCACGTCCCATGTCTCCTAAGCTGCTGATTGCAGCTGTAGTAGGCACCGGAAATTCATCGACCGATATCGGAATATGCGTGGCTATCGAATGTCCGCCTTGGGAAATTAATGGGACTGCCTCGCCTGATGCCTTTGCCGCACCACGTGGACGGCGTATCGCCCACAATTGCAATTGACGTTCTCCACATTTGTTCTAGAGCTGAGAGCTAGAGCCGGACCTCGAGCCTCCCGCACAGGAATGCACATTTACGATGGGCTCAGAAACTCGTACCACACTGCAAAAATGAACAGCGTATGTACGCATTCCGGATCCGAAACCTCGAATCATCAACTGGAGTCACTTTTTTTTTTTCTCACTAGCGCCGCCGCAGCTGAACGTTTGTCGGGGTCATATGAGGCCTTTACGTTTGTTGCAACCAACCAACCAATGAATGCGAATACAGCCGGTCGCAGCTTATCCAATCACCATTCGACCTCCAACTGTTGTGAGTCGAGGCTGTCCGTTCCCACCTCACCTCACCTCACCTCACCTCCGATCGCGGCCTTGCATGTGAATGGAAGGCGTTGTGTAGATGGAATTACTTGGTGTGACAGTTCCTTTGAACATACCAACACTTAGAGTTTTATGGAGACGTCCGCACCCCGCGCTATACCCCACATGCATCGCAACAGTTTCATCTTGATCTTGAAACAAGCGTCTCGCCTTAAGCATTGGTTTCTTTCAGCCACGCGGTCTTGTTCTCACTTGGGCTAAAATTCATTTTATGCGTGCCTTCACTTGCAAGCCCATGCCAGTGCCTTTTCGCTCCCCCTCCGTATTTTATGTCTCGGGGCATCCAATTAGATCTCATCTCCCTTCCCTGTAGGCTGCTGCCAACGCCGTGACCATGCTTGGCTCGTACGGGTTCATCAAGCCCTATGAAAGATTTTGGAACCCCGCACATCGCGGCGTATTCCGCAACGCCCAAGCGGCCGCTACAGTAACAAGCTCTTATACAGCAATATAACCTAAGCTAAATATTGATTAAGCACGCGGCGCAGTCGGGCATAAACATCCTGCCGCCTAAGGAAGGCTCAACTGTAACAGAGAGGAACACATACTGTACCTTCCACAACGACCAAAGCCGACTCGGAGTGTGGCCGTGATAGGCTCACCCCGTTCGTCTTGTGTCCGTGTCCACAGCTGGAACGACAATAATCTCGTGATCGTCCCGAGATCGGTAGCTAATTCCCAAAACCAAAAAAAGTCCGAGAAAAAATCTGTTGAACAAACACAGTGATCTTCGGCTGTTATTACGCCACCTTTTTTTTTTTGCTCCCGTCGCCTTGCCATCTCCAGTTATTGGGCGCTACACTCTTACCCTTCTCGAGGGCGGTTGAAGAACTTGTAGGTTGTAGAGGTGGGGGGGGGACATAGATCAATGAAAATTAAAAATTTAAAAAAAAGGATCGAGGTCCGTTATTATAACTAAGCGCAGCGCAGAAAACCCGCACAGCTCGTTGATGGGCGTCGCCTTCACCGCAGATCGATCCCGTGCCATCAACGGGGTGTCTTTCCATGTGAACGTCGTCAGTCTGTTGCCTAAGTACGCCTATGCCCACGCCCACGCCCACGCCCACACCTACACCGTGACCTACACCCTACACCACAACGCGCCCAGCGCCTCACTCCGGGGACAGAACAAAGCCTGTGCAGGCGCAACAGGAGAAAAGATGGGAGCTATGAGGTTACCCCAATGCACAGACGATCTATCAGGCTGGAGAAAAAAACTGATGCAACGTGCGCGCACGCCGGGCGTTTGAACCAGTCATAAAGGGTTGTGAAGGGTTATGTGATTGTTGTATCCGGCCGGATCCGAGTAAGGGAGAGCCGTGTATCGATTCGTCCCCTTTCTGTGACTGACGACCGATAACCTTGAGTTGTAGTACGGTACTCTGGTACAAGCAACATGTAAGACAGAAAGGGGGGATTCGATGTGTGCGTCTGCAATCGGCCATGTTATCACGACTCAAGAGTGGCGGAACAACGGACGTCACTGTTTTTCTTTCTTCACTCTCTTTGGTCCTTTTTGAGCGTCCGAGGCGAACATCACAAAAAAAGGAAAATAAAAAAAAGAGCAAGCAAACTCGATCAGGGAAATTCTACGATCTACGCTGGAGGGTTTTTTCTTGGAGATTATCGCAATATTCCGCGGAGACCCTTCCCGCGATTTCCCTCTTGCGGCTGTAGCCACAGCCGCGAAGAGTTTAAGGATGTTGCCGGATACCATCGATGGTGATCTCTCTCTGAGTCTGAGTTCTCCCGCTACCCAGCTGGTACTTACGACTGCGATCACAAATCATGGGGCATGCGCCCCCCAAACTCGTGATTCAACACGTACACTGCGCACGACAATCGAATTCGAGTTCCGGCCCCAGAAGGTGTGGGACAAAACAAAAAATGTGTGGTGGCAAATTATATAGTGGCCCAGGCAAGGCCCCATGCGTGCGACTCAAACACGGTCGGCAAGAAAATGATTGCGTGAAATTGAGCAGAGGCTGTTTATGGACGTAAAGATCAACAACCACTCAAACGCTTCGATCGATCATTTGTACAAAGTCATCGGATGTAATGCATCACTTCCGGTGGAGATCGGACGAACAGGTTGTTTCCTCTCCTCAACATTACGCGCGACGCGAGAGGGGAACAGGCCAGCAACACCAGAAATGAGAATTTTATCAAACGATAAGCGTAAATCTCCAGGGGGACTCTTGGAAAAGAGAAGCAACTGCGACGATCCAAGCTTTTTCTCAATTGTGGAGGAAGTAGACCAAGAAGGAAGGACACGCTCCATGTTGGGAGCGAAGCTGCTGCCATAGTTCACAGAAGTTATGAACTCGTACTTCTCCCCCACCTGAAATTGCTGCCATACTTGGGCAAAGGCTGATGCGCCAAAGTATCCCCGGGAAATGATGACGCGACGAGCGGACGCGTGTACGCAAACCAAAGCTCGTAATTAAAATAACGTACACGACAGGTCGGACTCGGGTGTCAGAGCATCTGATGAGGTGGCCCGCAACTCACCGTGCCTCGTTCCTTTGTTGGTGGGCAAATTACACGACCCCATGCAACCACTCCTGACATGGTTCACTACCACGTGGAGCCACTGATGTTACGGAACGTGGGAAGAAACATCTAACCGAAACGCCGGCAAGTGTGCAAGTTACGGACTCGGACGGCGTCATGATGGAGCACAACAGCCAACAAACACATCATCAGTGATTGCAAAGCGGATACGTTGACCACGTAGCGTAGGAATCGCAAAGTTGCTTTCTCACGACTAACATTCATTGACACGGCCCTGATGATCCGCCGGTCTCCGTACCTGTGATCATTCTGACGCAGCGACGATGTTTGTCAAACCCCGCCTGATAACCCATCAGTCAGTGGCAGTCGGCATGATGTACTTGCACCATGGGTTTCGGCATTCAGAAAAACAGCGAACGAGCGCCTGTGGAGGGGAAATTGAAACTGGGATCACCGGGGTCTGTTGAAACCGTCGGTGTCAAGCAGGATAAATGGTTCTCCTGGTTAAAGCCGTGGCTCGCACCGGAACCCGAATACCTGCGGAGCGGTGCGGGGTATTATTCGACCCAATGTGGGGTAGATTGAGTAATTGTGGGCGCTTCGCACGGCGGGTTGAGCACTAAGCGCGAGCAAAAGCTAAAGCCAGACAGCACACTATACACTACCAACAACCAAGCACTGCGATATAATTTCGGGGCATTCCAATCAACCATCGGTCGGATGGTCACTGCGCACTTGTGCGCATGTCCGCCCAAACAAGGGGATGGTGAGAATCCTGAATGTCGGACACAGGGATTAAATTAGCCGTCCTAAACACTCACCGGCAAGTAACGAACGCCACATACGTGAGCCATCCAAAGCGAAATTAAGACCGTACTAGCTGATGCCGTTTGCAATAGCCCTTGAAAGGGCAACACGGGAAGATACGGGTTGAGCGCATATCGGAGGCAAACACCGAAACGCGGGAAGCTGCTTCATCGGAATTGTCGGGATCGGGCAGGGCCATCTGACTGATCAGCGTGGGCGCAACTATTGCGCTTCGAGAACCTCGGAGACTTGCGTGGCAGGTACTGACTGAATGAATATGCGGGGTAATTGTCAACGGGCAACTCAGCGGGGCAAGCGGCAATTTGCGTATAAGGGTCAAACGGTGAGAAGTGGGGCGGGAGATGCCGACAACTGGCTCGGTGGATTGCGTGAGCCAAGGGTGCAGAAGGAGGGCACATGGGCACTGGCAAACTTTGTGATGGGATCACGACGGGGAAATCGTTAGTCTGGCTTTATGGCTTCGGATTTTCAGCCAGCTGTAAGAGAGTGTGCCAACACACCATACTGGTGTGGAGGTAGAATCGCGCCAACACGGCGCCAAATGAATATATCCTATGGTGGGTGGTGTCACGGTATTGACAGCGTGCCAGCGTAGCGCAAATAAATTGCTGACATAAGCGTTAGACAATGTCGGCGAATCAGTCGGGTGGATCCGGAGCCATACCCAAATAACCCAAACGGGCCCGGGAAAACGGAGCCCCGCGGCCCGAGGGACCACCACAGCAGATGGACAGCTTAATGCGGTTCAGTGCGCCCGTCCAGACGAGCGTGTGCAGTGTTGGGTCATGGGTCATCTCGGACACAGGCCCTTGCGACATTTTTTCGACGCGAAATGATGGGAGCGAAATCGAGGCGGTTTTAATGATCACCAATGAGCAGGGAGATGCCGACAATCGAGGACAGATTTCGATTTCTGACTGGGCCTTCTGAGGATGTTCTCAGATAAAGATCCGTTTATTACATCGTTTCCCATAGGCAATGTTGGGAGACAGGGACGTGGGAATGGATGCTATTCGGACTCGCCTCACGGCATCGATGTACTGTGGAGTAGAGGAGAGATACGCGGACGTTTGAACCTGTATATCGGTATATTATGTTCCATGCCTGCTACATGTCACTGATAAGTTGGAAGGGATGTCGACCGAACATAAGGCGAGAAATGCGCAGAAGAGCAGTTTACCACTTTAGTCAAGGGCGGGAAGAAAACGGGCCATCGATCTAAATGGCGCTAGTTGTAATTAGAACGAGGCGTGGCGACGAAGAAGAGCAGCCAGGAGAGTGAGTTGGTCAAAAATGTGTCTATCCGATGAGAGGAGTTGGACGGGGATATATAGATGTATTTCATGGGGACGGACGGATACAGTAAAAAGGATGGGGTGTAAGCGGCGGCGGGTGGGTGTCAAGCAAGCACATGGAAATTTGTGCGACCCGTTACGGGTAAGGTGCAAGTGCGGGGAGGACGGAGCGGGGAAGAGGCACGACGAGGTGAGGTGAGTGCGAGGCAAGATCCGGAGAGACGATGGGGGGGATCTGAAGATCTGAGATGAGATTGGATGATGTGATTGGTGACGTTCGGGCGTCGCATGTGGTTGGTCGAGACGTCGGAAGTATGTGGAAAATCAGATGACAAGCCTGTGACCCCAGACAAGAGAGAGAGGAGGGACCCACGTAGGAGGGGGCATTGTTTTGGGGAGGGACGCGGCGGACAGACAAGGAGATCACGATCCATGCCGAGATACCGCGGAGGGGCGAGTCGCGTTTGACCAAGAGGAAAAATGTCGGGAGAGTCCCACCCTGTGTTGTGGCAGGCACAGCCGACGAGACGGCGAATCCGAATCAACACTTGCGTCCGTTTATCATTATAAATACGTCCCTTCCCTTCCATTCCCCTTTTTGCTCCCCCAATTCTTCTGGTCGTTCCGCTCATCCCGCATATACTCACTGTCTCACCTTTGTCGACCAGGCAGACAAGGTCAGTCTAGATCCTCCCTCCCTCTTCTCCTTCTCTTATTAAATCCATTCTCTTTCAGCCCGAGCCCCTCCTCCCCTTTCACACAACCCAGCCATTATTCCCCCATCTATTCCCCAATGAATCACCTCGACACCTCTTGGTGTCCCGTCTGTTCAAGACAAATCCTTCCAAAGCGATACCTCCTCCCAGTGGCTCAACAACCGTTGAACCCTTCTCCAATACCCGCGGCTCCTCCATCATCGCCCACTGCCGCAGGTTCGTCCCCATCCTACTTTTTCTGTCCCTTCTCATACAAACTTTTGTTTCCCTTGCT
The DNA here is from genome assembly GCA_003314055.1 of Lactifluus hygrophoroides. Classification (NCBI taxonomy): domain Eukaryota; kingdom Fungi; phylum Basidiomycota; class Agaricomycetes; order Russulales; family Russulaceae; genus Lactifluus; species Lactifluus hygrophoroides. Next base: position 22,719 of record QLPC01000831.1, on the reverse strand, counting down.
TCAGCAGAGGATACCAGTCCCACTCAGTTACCTGCCAACCGCCAGATGCGCCGCACAACTGGCATCATTCGTCAAAAAGGTGGCGGTGGCCTGGTCCGTGGTACAGGTCGCGTCAAGCCTAACGGTGCGATAAAGCGTCCGGATTCAAAACGGGACGCATCTCCTGCCGTCCCTCCTGCTTTTACGGAAGCTCCTTCCGTTCCGGCGAAACATCGGACGGTCATTGACCAGAATCCGACACCGCTTTATTGTTCCGATGAGTGTCGTCTCGCGGATCTCAACTCGATGTATGGTGGACTCTCTCTCGACTATAATCCAGACCGCGACCCTCGGGGCTCTCCCCCACTCCCACCGGTTCCACACAATTCATTCAGCACTATTCCTCTCCTGACGGACGAGTCGGATTCCTCTAGCCCCTCGACGTCCCCCGACTCGCAGGGTAGCACACTTGCCAGTGAACGCAACCCCTTCTTAGCTGGATCATCCCCTATGAGCTCTAGCATCGCTGCACTTGCTCGGATCTACGATTTCCCCCCTCTTCCCCCGCGTCCTGTCATTCATGATGAGGCGCGGGAACCTGCTGTCGAATTTGATAACGACTATCAGAGTGGTGTCATGATGGCCGCACGCCGTATTAAGGAAACTCTTTGCTCTCGCGCTGATTCGACGAAGACAGTGCGGCCCTCTGGGCGAGTTCCCAAAGAACGTGGGCCTATCCCGGGCTGGACGGACGGTTCCGATTCTTGGCGCTCGTCGGTTTATTCTTTGGCCTCTCCCAATACCCCCATTTCGAGTACAAGTCTTGCTACCCGGGATGAGCGCCCAGCAGCGTACAGCTCCTTCATAGCTTCCCCGCATCGCTCCACAGGCGTCTACTCGACGATCGGTGACAACAACACACCGATGGCGTCTCCGACAGGGTCCTCCCGACTTACTACCGCTGCTCGCGCGAACACATCAGACGATTTGCACTCCAAATATGCTCTCGCTTTTTCCAGACGGTCTGACTCTCGATCTTCCCTTTCCGGCTCCGCCCCACAAGCTCAGTCGTTCCCTAATTCTACTCGCCGGCGCGAACAAAGCATCTTGAAGCCTGGTGCGGAGGGCAAGCTACTGGTTCCCGACGTGAAGCTCAAGGGTTCGCCGACGACAAGTTCCTTTTACTGTAATGATGGTGCCTCGGATTCGAGCTGGCGCTCATCTTCCACGCGGAGCTACATGCGCAGTCCACTGAGCCGACAGGGAAGTGGGATCAGCGTTGAGAGCGGAAGCGATTCGATGGATGCACTCTCTGACCACCACCAGCCCTGCTCTCTGCATGCCACGAAGCGGCCTACAGTTGAGAGTGAGTCAGGTACTGTGTAATTATCTATCACGACGCTGACTTGATTTCTATAGCTCGTTCATGGTCGTATGATAACATGACGACTTATCCTGTGATGCCTATGCCTCCCAGGAAGGAAATCCGTTATGAGCGCCGCGTTGTTGACGGGGTAACCACAGTTGTGGAGACCGAGGTTGAAGTCCAACCACAGTTGAAGCGCTTGTTCTTGTTTCCTGGCAAAGAGCGGGGTTAACTCCTCCGCGCTCTTGGCATTGTCACCCTAACCTTTCTCGTCGTCGCAATCTCGACGTTTCCTCCTCGCAACCATACCTCAATTGCAAGATACCTTTCCTATACGAGCACATAATGACCCATGTATGACACCCTAGCGCCGACGCCTACTTATTCCTATTATCCATCTCATCACGCGGATCTACCTCGCATATCGCCTTCACGCATCATAATTCCCATCACATTCGCATTTCTCTCCATCCAAAGTCGTCTCGCGCCGTGTCACCGTTGCTCGTACGCGAACCCCCTTTATCACCTTTGCGACCCCTTGGCCAAACCAAAAGTTTCATATCATCAAGCTACTTGCCCCACATACTTTGGGTATTACTTGCCAGCACGTTGTATATCATTGTACCATCAATGCTGTCGTTTTTGTCTTATTGTACCAATACCTCCTACGTTACCCCTGGATTTTCATACTATTCATCTCGATAACTAGGCCCCTCGTCATCCTGTTCGAGGTACCTTTTGTCGTTCCTTTTTTGACACTGGTAACAAATGCGAGTCTCATTTAGGGGTTGGTGTCTTTGTTTTCGTGCTGGCCTTAATTTGTGTTATTAGTTCACGTCTCGGACCCATTTCAATTGTTTGTGTGTAATTTGGACGCACTCCAGGTTAAATTTATATCATCTGCCATTTGAGGTCATGTCTTATGACTGCCGCAATTGTACGTGCATCGTAATGAGTGTAACTAAGGTTCACGATTGACGTCACCCTTTACTCTTGAACGGAGGTGGGTCATCTCAACACCAAAGGCGACGCCATGTCAAAGGCAATAGTTTGGATGACCTTGAAGCGACATGAGGCGTTTGTACGGCAGGTAAATGTGGCATGTGGTTCCGAGTTTCAACAGAACAGGAATTTCTGTTGGAGAACAAAGGCGAGGGGAATGAAGCGAGTGAGTGCTGTTAGCGCGCTTCATGCCAAGCTACGGAGAAGTATAGAGTTTCCCCTTGATAGGTGGACGTAACAGCGCTCGTGTGCAAGTTTTGCCCCTTGAATGATGAACGAATTATGACGATGAGTTGGAGCACATGGAACCCAGCGAGTAAAGTCAAATCAAGTTGGTACATGTCCGCGTCCTGGGCGCGTCATAAATGGGCTGAACGGGCACCTCCCTCGCCACAGTTGTCATCATGTCATCAAATAGCGTTGGCGTTGATGGGATGGGGGAGGGGGATCTCGCCACCACCGTGATTGTGGAGAAGGATATCAGTGGGGTGGGTCGAGGTCCGTCCAATTTGTGGGCTAGTTACAGCCCGAGTAGTAAGTTTATTACAAGCATAACTTGTTGTGGTAAAGTTACCTCATGATCTCAAAAATGAGAACACCACACCACTGTTTTTGAAAGGTGAGTTGAGGCGAAACTTTGATGATAGACGCCGTCATTCTCTCTCTCTCTCGCGCGCGCGCGCGTCCTTTGTTCCTTTTGATTTTTCGGAATAGATGTCCCGAAGGAATATGGGGGGGCCAGACTCCGAGATGGCAGATGGCAGATGATGGAATGGGGAGGGAGGGGATCCGGATACAGAAAGACAGAACTCGGAGAGATCGAGTTCCACACGACCGCAAAGGCACGCGAAAAGAGAAGGAACAGAACAAGAACGATGTGATACGCTATTCCCCACAAGGTACCGCCAATGACGCATGGCCAACTCCCAGGCCCGACGAGCAGGGCAAATCGCAAACCCCGCAAAGGGCGCTCGGGACTCGGGTCACGATGTAATCGCTAATGCTTTCTTTTTCTTTTTCTTTTTTCTTTCTTTCTTTCCCAGATTTTCGGATCATGGGTTCGAGAGGAAACAAAGCGACGCGACGACTTGTTTCGCATTTTTTTTTGGCGTTATTGTCATGGGCTCCCTAGCTGAGGTGCCCCAACCGGAAAGCAAGGGACACCCCCGTACCCCAAGTTAGTAATTTTTTACGTATACAGTGCTCGGCCCGCCCGCCACTAGCGTATCCCCCCCCACCTGCCCCAGAAATATTTTGGAGCGCTGGGGTGGGTCGAGACCCTAGGGGGGCGAGGTCGGGTAGGTGTCAGTTACAAGTGGTCAGTGTCGGTGGTCAGGTCACCGCCGCTGACATCGGGTCTCGTGGGTATTGTTGCTTCTCTGTCCTCCTGATCGTCGGTCGTGTGCGCTAAAGATGAGCCTGCTGAGCTTTTGATGTAAAATCAACAATAACCTGAGGTGCCATTTAGGACTGCCTGGCTGCTGGATTCATCGGGTCCACCTCGCGCGATATCGTGTGCATAATAACCGTACGCTTACCAACTCTAGAACAGTTGATACAATAAAGATCGCGATCGCTTTGCTGCCTTCATTATTATCTGTGTGTCTGTTTCCATAAGATGATCTAGAGTAATGATCCATTACCCGCAGCATGCTGTGCCAGTGCTTTCTTCTTCCGAGTTCCCCCTCACCTCGTTCGGCTCCATAATCGAAATGGACCCGGGCTGGACCAAACCCCCCACGTATAGTTAACTAGTAGGCGAATCGTGTGTAGTTTACATGTTCTCGGTATCTAATTCCCCGCGTGTGTGTCACGGTGCGTGAGTGTGCGTGTCTAAGGGCACGAATGCCACATGGAGCCCGGCCATAACGTCAACGCCCAGGCCCAGAACCGCGACCCGCTAATAACGTCAGAGAGCCCGACCCCGGTGAAATTTAGCGTCTGTGCGTGTGAGATTGCATCGTATATTTCCCGCCCCGCCCTCTACCTCGATCTCTGGGGGCACGAGCATCAGTGCCTGCCTTTGTGCGGCGCTCATCTGCCAGTTGTCTGTCTGAGGCAAAGTAGCGCCACCCTCTTTCCCCCACCACGAGGACGAGGGTGCCACCCCACCACTGACATGTTCGTTCTGGACCCGCCGCACGCATAGATCTAAACATCGGCGGGCGTTCTTTTTTATTTTTATTCAAAAATGGAATGGAACAGAGAATTAGAACGTAGAACGCCGGCACGACGGAGATCTGAGAGGGCATCAACAACATAGACACCCCTCCTCGAGCTGGGCCCACGCTGAGTCCATGATGTCAAAAAAAGGGTTCGCAAACAGCAAGTGAGTGTAATCCCGCCCCCCCCTCTCCGAGCCAATCTTTAATCTTTACATCGTCACCCCTCCTTCCT
>QLPC01000831.1:0-16447 GCA_003314055.1 Lactifluus hygrophoroides | reverse complement strand
GGACTCACAACGCGGGGGGGAAAGGGAGATGCCCAAGGTGGTCGTACAAGTGTGAGTGAGTAGCGCGTTTGGCACCCACTCATCATTTGTGCGATCGCGGGAGCATGTGGGTGATGGCACGAGGATAGGAGATCGCGCGGAGATATGCCCCTGCGGACGATCGCACCAGCACCGGATCAAGACTGCAAGCGGACGGGTCATACGAACCCGAGGAAATAATCTTTGCGAGGCGGATCCGTAGCATACCGAGCTTTGACGATAGTAGATGGATCACTGGTGTGCAGTTGATAGCGATGTGACTTAGGGGTACCTGCCGTCACGCGGGGAGGTGCCCGGGTTAGATTGTGACTGACACACAACACATGTGGGGTGCCACTGGCACCTCTATCTATGCCGGCGTCGCCGGAGACCTGCCTCGACTCGTTCAAGTTTTGAACAACGCCCACGAAGTGCCGTTTTTGATAAGGTAAAGGTGGGAAACTTGAGTAACAGCTGAATGGGTCTAACGGCACCGTCCACGTTCGCAGATGCAGATGACGAGACGGCTTGGTTGCGTCAGTAGAGCGAGTAATATCAAATTATCTCGGAAGAAGGGTCGAGAAAAATAATCCGCTGCCCCTTTGAGTGTGAGAGGGGGAGACTCAAAATCCCTCCGTAGCATTGAACTCAGCCAGCAGGGGTGAGATAGGAGTGGACTTATCGGGCCCATCTAGAAGCCCTATCTTTTTAGTCCAGGTCAAGACACCTCGTTATACCTCACGCGGAGACGATTGGCACCGTATGGCATGGGACGTGCAGGGTCGCTGGCTGCACCGGTTCATAGTTTCCTCTTGGATGGTAAGTTATGGGCTGAGAAGCCACCTTCCTCAATCGATGTCGGTCACAAGGCTTAAGGAGTTGAAAGGCAGCATTGCACATGTCTTCGGGTTTGTCCGGGCCACCTGCAGGGGAGGAGAGATATTGATGGATAATCGTGCGAACGGGGAATCCACGCCCGGGGAAGTCGGCGACTCACGACACTGTACCACACAGCCATGCATGGTCCATGATGGGGGGAAACTGAGCGTCGATCTCATTCAGTGAGTCCATCAGTTATATATAACCGATATTGCCGGTGAAGTGGTTGTACGAGCAGCCTGAGTGTGGACGGACAGCGAGAAAAGGATGCATGACCGTCAAGTGGAGACGGGTTCTGATCGTAATGCTCTGATATGGTGCACTCCAAAAAACACCCCCCTGCTATCTCGGATTGATTCACTGAGAATGTCAACGGGATTGAAACCTAGCAAAGCATTGTAGGGATACGCTTGAGATGTCACAATTATGGCCACTTCTCGTCAAAAACCTAGAGCGCGGCGCATCACTAACCGAATCAGGAACTCAGTGAAAGTATTGTAGATAACAGATATAAGATGTGGAAGCCGCAAGATCCATACCTTGAGCAGGAAAGTTTCAACTTTGAACAGAAGAACGTTAACGTTGTTGCAACGTTGCAAGCCATTGATAAGGCTACGTTCTACGGCTGCACCGTAAATCCGTAATTAATGAACTGGGAATGTCAGAAACATCGACATCGACATCAACATGTGTGGTGGATCGAGACCGCGCGATTTGTATGCTTTTGTTTTGCACCGGGGAGCAGATATATGCGTGATGCGATTGGATTAACAACAACCTCAGTTAGCCACGTGTTGCGCGCTTCAAGTTGCCGTGGTGGTGGGAGGAATCGCAGCTAGCTGGCCCCAGACCCCCATGATAGGTGCATACACCCATCGTTTCACACATTCAGATGACATTGGAGAGTCCCTCGGTTTCCCGAGAATTTTCTTCGATCTTCTCCGTTGTTGTTTTTTTCTATAGAACCTTTTTTTTATTTTTAACAATGCTTTGCCAAAAAAACCAAGTCCCACGTACGGCGTCAAGCAGGGCCCACATCCTAGAAAAGGTTCGTTCCATTTGGTCGGACTAAAAAGGGGTGTGTGTACAGTGCGAGTACGTACTTACCAGCAGTGCCCTTTTTCGGGAACGGTGTGGACAATTGCCATATCCGTTCTCGTGTGCTGCCCCGGCGGCGGCGGCGGAACAACTGGGCGGAAACGCGTATCCCTCAGGGCAGGGCAGGGGACCTAACACGCAACTTTCACATTCACCCCCTCCCTAAAGTTTCTGCGCACCCCCCGTGGCTATAAGGCCCATACCCAGCGCGGGGAATCGGAGCCAGGACTGCGGGGCTCATCGACGACCTGATTGAACTTTAGCCCAAACATCCAACCCAAGTTCATGTCGCCGAAGTCAGCTGCCACACCCATGGGCTATCAGGGCTGGGCACAACACACATTTTCATAAACAAACATGTTGTCGATCGCTTCGCGCTATATATTTTTCCAAAAATTATTCTACAGTATCACAATCTCTCACACGGCATGGACGGTATTATCGCTACTCTACCTAGTTGTTTGGGTTCGTCACCTCGGCGCCGCAGGCGTCAAAAATGAGACCCCTTGGTGGTGTGATTCAGCCTTCTACTTTGGAGGGGTTCTCTAGAAGTTTTGATTGGGCGCTACCGACTACCTTATCTCTGTCTGAGATCGCCCGTATCAAGGAAGTGATTGCCATGAAGACGTGACGGCCAACGTACGGCACAGTAAATTGTTTTGGGCAACTGACAAGCTATCGGAGTTTTTATCGATATGAGAATTAAGAGGGATGGGAGGGGGTTGACACCACCCGGCCGTATCGACAATCGATAAGAGACCAGGTTCGAGACAAAACAGAATTAAACCGCGTCTTTCACGGTTTACAACAAATGCAATCGAGATCTTCTCTCAGCCACCACGATCCGACCCTGCTTCCTATATAAACACTCTCCCATCGTCATCCTCCAATCCTCACTCGCCGCCTTCTCACCATGGTAAGCATCATCCTGCCCACTTCCCCACCCACTTCCCCGCTTCACTTTCCATAGGGCGTCACAATCGAAGCAATTTCTCCAGGGGACGGGAAGACTTTCCCCGTACGCGGTGGTATCGTCCTCTCTCTCATCTATCTTCATCTCCTCCCCAACCTGCATCCATCCCAGATACCGTCGCTATTCACTATGTTGGTACCCTCACAGACGGAAAGAAATTCGACTCTAGCCGAGATCGGTCAGCTAACGTATATCTCCCAGTCTTTGCACTCACCAACCAAACCTCCAGGAATAGCCCTTTTGTCACCAAGATCGGTGTTGGTCAAGTGATCAAAGGATGGGATGAGGGTATGCAACTAGGACTTACCCTTTGGCTATTATGCGCGAATTGAATTGATTTGCATCAGGTGTTCCTCAACTTTCTCTTGGTCAAAAGGCTCGTCTTACGGTGACGCCTGACTATGTACGTAAGTCTACACCTGCATACAACTGGTGATCCGAAGCATCTGTAGGCATATGGGGCTCGTGGATTTCCCCCCGTCATCCCATCAAACTCTACTCTAATCTTCGAAGTCGAACTGCTCAAGATCAACTAAGTCGATGAGTGGAGCGGGGTTTACTTTCAGGCGTTCGGACTTGGCGATTCGGGTTGCATTCACAAAGCGTTTCTTGGTTTGGTTTCCTTATCCATCTCTGTGACTTTTTGCACACTCTTCTGTAGTAATGTCAATATGATCCCACTTTCTTGAACATGTCTCGCACCTTCATGACTCTTCGCCGTTCTACCTCTTGGAGAAACTAGAACTTGCAAAGTGCTGTGCACAGTGCCTGCCCACAATCTCACTCTTGTTTGACAGACGCCCGGCTACAGTACAATGCAAGCACGCCCCGCCGGTGAAAGGCATTCTCGGCCCGTACGCTTCTTACCCCTGTACATCACCCTGCTCGAATTTAATGAGGCTCTCCCTCACATCCCTTCTTCGAGGTTCCACGGGAAGCATCTCGACCGCTTCGTTGATCATGAGGGAGTACAGTTTGTGCAACTCCGTCTCTGTTGGAGACGCCTTCCGGCGAAGCATAAGGACCCTGATAGAACCGTAATTCGAAGCTCCCGATAGAGAAAGGTAAAGGACTTACAGCCGACATGACTAAAACGGGAGGACAGGATTAATTAACAAAAGTACTCGCTGAGATGACGAATGACTATTACCAGGGCAGAGGGTAGGACGTAGGCAAACCAAGAACCTATACCCTGAAGCAACAAACGCGTGCTAGAGAAGTTCGGTATCAGATCAGTTACGACCAGACGTCGACTTCTGAGCATCATCCTCACGTGAAGTACGTTCCGATAGTCAAAGCATTCAAGGCCGTCATGATGACGTAGACAATGACTCCTGAAATGTAAATGTTAGTCGACCTGCTCATGATGATGCCAGCGGATCAGGCATGCCCTGTTTCAGGAAGCTCTCTCCCAATGGTCCGTATGTACTGCGTTGTCGAACGCAATGCTAGGGCAAATGAAATAATGATTTCAGTCTCAAAAAGGGAATTACGGAAGAAGCATGAAGACTTACGCGGATTACGACGAACATGTTTAAGCAATCAAACAAAGCTGTTAATACCTAAGACGCGACATTAGGCTGTGCGACCGCGCCTATAATAGGCGTGTGACGTCTTACGGATATGAGCTGTCGAACGTCAAGCATCAGTTATCGAATAAGCAAATCTTTAGGCTGTCGAACATACTCCTAACTGATAGGCACCGATCGCCCGGACTGAGCCGTATGTAGGCTGATTCGCAGTGGCGAAGCAGCCGGAGCGCTCTTTGACGATGAACATAGGTGTCACTATTGTTACCATGCAAGGGTCAAGAGTTAATGGATAGGCAATAAACGTGAGCCATAAGGACGGACAATTTAACTGTCTGCTTATCACCCACACCACTACGCCGACGAGACTGAAGAAAGAGATGGAAAGAATGGCGAGAACGAGTCTCTTCCTTCCGGAGAAAGCATATGAACGTAACATGAGAATGACTGGATCCCCAGGGTTAAATATATGCATATAAGACTGGGACCAGATTGCACTCACATTGTGCTGATAGCATCTATATATACACAAGTGAGTATGGATCACACAGGAAGCACGAATGAGCGCACTGTGGGCATTGTACAAGCATAGAGAGCGTGATAGTACTCCTGACAAACGCTTTTCTGGTGATTCCCGATGAAGCCCCAGATGTGGAACGATGAGATAGCCAATGGGTAATAGCGGCAGAATAGATATGCGATTTTCACAGCATTCCATCTGGCATGGTATATCTGTTTCCAATCAATAACATTCTAAGCAGAAAGGAGATATGTCCTTACAAAGACGACCTCGTCTCCAAGCCTAGCACAGACGCCAAGGATGAACACTCAAAAAAGACTAAAAGCGGTAAGAATCCACGAACGAGATGATCCAATCATAGAAGAGTACGGTATCTGAAAAGCCAATGATCAGCGCGCACCCACAGAAAAAGGAAATCATGAAGCGCATACAGGCAGCTAATAAGGCCAATTTATTATCAGTAAATGCCGGACGGCACGGTGGAAAGCAGTATAACTCACCAACAATGCAGAAGCGCCCACTGCACGTTCCGCCCGACGTGAAGAAAAGCCTCTCGGTCAGTGACATAGGCTCCCTGGAGAAAATGAAGGAATACGGGGAAAATACACGCACGAATTCACCGCGTGAAGGGCGGCATATATGGTGTCGATGGTAGGAGATAGCGGTGTCATAGGAGTGGGCGTGGAAGTGGAACAGGGCGCCCGCGCCGGGGGGTACGGGGACAAGCCAAGCTCTCCAGAATAGCGCAATCCTTGTGAAGTCCCAACGACAACGCGCAGGTGTCAAGGGCCGTCCGGAGGGGGGTCAATCGGGACAGACCCTGGGGAGGGAGGGGGAGTGGGGAGGAAGAAAGAGAGAGGAGGGACCTGGAATGGGGGCCCCCAAGAGAGCATGAGAAGACATGATATTTCCCGTTGACTTTTGTCGCCCATCCGAGTCTGAATAGAGAAAACAGTCTGTATTTTCTGTGTGATTCGCAGGGGGTAACGTACCGCATTAATCTGAGATCTACAGCCCTTCCCCAGGTTGTCACGCACCTTAAACGGTTTAGTCAAAGTCGATGCCCTCTCACCCGAATTACTAAATAATAAGTTTTATGACCAAAAGTGTAGTTCAGCCCGATACACATTCAACTGTAGTTTGTAAGTTATGCTGTGGAGTAGAGACCAGGCAACATTAAGATGTACCTTACGCGCATGTGGTCACCATCAAGACATCAGTTGGCATGAATTTCATTGACATAATCTATCCATGATATAAGTGATTCAAAAACATTCAAACAATTGGATAAAAATAGATATATTAGTATTTCTACTCACGGCCGCCTCAAATCTCCATGACTTGTGAAAATTCTCTAAAGAACTTGGACATACGGTATTGGCAATAATCGGTTTGACGTTTGACCGCCTCACCTTTTTGCTTTATAATCTTTTCCCCCTGTATGGTTAAACACTCAGGAATCAAAATAATATGATTTTATCCAGGGGTAAGTTAGCAGGAATTTGCAATAAGCAGAGACTTGACAAGCTCTTATTTGCTTGGATAAACGACCAGCGGAACCGTCTCCGTCATTTGTAGGGCATCCGGTACCCACCACCGCAGTTCTAACTTATGTACAGCTACCTTTTGCGTGATTCACATAGGCGTTTGGTTGTTCTTTATCAGATGGCGCGGTTGACAGTGACACGACTACGCATGGGCAGGTCAAGGGGAGAGGGGGGAAATGAAAACTCGCGTGAGAACAAATTCAAGCGTGCTTCCGATGGCAGCAGCCTGTCGTCCAATACACGGTGTCCAAACCTTGCGGTCTGCGCTCACTGTCAATCAACCTCAATTCGGCATACTGTATTCGGATCGCATTTAGACAGTTTGCGGACTTGCCACAGCCCTGGTAAAAGCTACTGTATTGAAACATGACGGCCGTCGGTCTCTACTATTTTTCCCTAAAGAGGCTGGACTCATGGTTGACAGTTACGGATGGGTTCCGTCTCATCTTGATAATTCTCCTCTTCTCCCATCGTACCATCACCTTCCTCAGTCCCATTCAGGTCACTCGCAAGAGTATCTTCAGCTATCTCTGCAAGCTGAGCGGCAAGGAGAGCTAATTGGGCTTGTAGCGAAGCACGGTCCCGATCAGAGAGAACGTGGACTGGGCTCGTGGTTGCACCAGCTTCATCAGTCCTCTCGTCAGCGTGAGGAACGGCAGCAGGCGCTCCGTCAGAGGCAGCCCCTATCTGTATCGAGCTGGCCGGGCTCGATAGTCGACCGAAAGAAGGTACTACTGGCTTGGCGCCTGCAGTCTGCAAGAGCGACCCAAAATTGATGGCTTTGAGGATCGCTTGGGCAGCTTCCCACGCATCACTGCCTTCTCCGACGTCTTCATTGACTGTGTCGTTCTCCGCCAACGCTATCTGGGTAAGAACGTCGGATACAGCCGCAGCTGGCTGTTGCTCGGCCGAAGACTCGCCCTTCGATACAGGTGGCGCAGTTAACCCATACCCGGGGTATACTGCAGCGGGCGGGTACTGATACGGGTAAGGGTGATATAATGGGGGTTTGCCTTGTGCCGTGTCAGGCGTAGGCACAGATGGGTTACAAGACGGCCCATTACGGGAAGGGTGGGAAAGAGGAGCATGCGTAAATGGCGAAGTAGTTGAGGGACTGTTAGACGCCGGAAACGCCATCTGCCCTATGGTTTGGGGCCGGCGTGTTGTCCGCCTGGATGTCTAAGGAACAGAAGGTGTCAGCGAGAGTATTAGCTGGCAGAGCCTAGCGCCATCGAACGCACCGATCCGCCATCCCAGCTCGCGTTCAAACGATACTTGCCGTTACTACCCTTCTCCAATCGTCTTCTCTTGAACGCCTTTTGTAATGCCTGGCTAGCAGACGGTCGAAAATTAGTGTGTAGAGGATACCGTGAGGCCATCCATGTGAAAAGAGATTTTGGCGCAGAGCCATCAGGCTCGTTCAACTCTGTAAGAGCTTCCACGAGCATGTCCTCGTAGCTTGGTAGATCATCTGGAAGGGTTCCGTTGTGCGGGACTGGGAAAGGGGCACTGGAAGCGTGAGTTGAGGGAAAAGGAGGATGTGGTGGCGGGAAAGCTGCGGGAGGATACGGTGCAGAAGGATGAGGCGCAAAATTATGGGGATAGCTGAGCGGAGGATAGTAGGGGGTATGCGGATAGGCTTGAAGTGACTGCGTTGGTGGATAGCCGTACGATGCATGAGAATACGGCCCTGGCGATGGCGCAGTCGCAGCGGGTGTCGCGGGACATGTAGAAGGGCCAGGCTGTGGTGTAGTATGAGCAGAGTCGGTCTGTGTTCGGGGCTGTTGCGACGCCGACGGTCCGTCCACGTTGGCCTCCCCGTGGTTGTTCGCGTTATCTGATGGTGAGTGCGTCTCAATAGAGGAACTTGTAACCAATGCTCCTGTCTGCGATGCCTGAACGGTAGCTTCTGAGTACGAAGATGCAACATTAGGGACTGGGCTAGCTACAATGTCTGATTGGGTTTTATGGGAAGCCGGCGGGTGCGGTGTCTGCAGCTCGGCAACTGCAGCGGCAAGATTTGTTGGCCATAAAGAATTTTTAACGTGGAGGGGAGAATAAGCCTCAAAGGCGAGACAAAGCTCAACCAACTGGGTATGAGGAAGTAATGTCAAGTAGGTGCGTTTGAGAGCGTGGCGTTCAGCGTTGGCTACGAGCGGGGATCGTCAGAAAGCACACCCCCTGGACCTCTCTCAAAATTTAGCCCCACCTAACCCGTCCGTCCGGGAATCATGATCGATGTTCTGGGATGCGGTGGTCGTGGATGAAGATGCGTCGGATGTTGTTGTCTGCATTGTTCAGCTGCACAGTTTATCATGACAAGGTTTGGTTTCAGACTCCCCGCGATGAATGCGGCATCTTGTACGACTTGGAAGGAGCGTGCCTACAATGCATTTATATTTACTTGACACCTTGCAGCACACTTGCAATACCAAGCAGCCCGCAGCACATGTACAAGTGGACTCTGTAGATCACGGTCGATGTCGATAAGTATCTATCATTGCACACCCCAGTCTCATCCCAAAACGAGCACGCGAGACCCCCCCCATTCACTACCAGCTCATTACTGAGCTTAGTACCTAAACATTATCCCGTCATTAAATAAGAAAAGAAAATGACAGAACGGATGTTCACTCTCGCGAGCGCAACAAGTCAAGGTCATGGTTCTGAAGAGGGTGTGACCCTTTGCGTCGAGGTCTCATTGCGGACCTGGCGAGCTGTGGACTCCTCTACCAGCTTCCTTTCCTCGGGCGTGATGGTAAAGAAAGCATCCCGCTGTCTCTGAAGCCACCTCCGCGGCTTCACAATAATGAATCAACATTCAAGACCATATAGCGCAGCAGAGTGACGACGACATACAGGCGTGAAGACGTGCTCTCGGTCTCCAAAGTCGGCAAAAAATACCGCATAAATTAGAACACCTTTCCCAGTGTTTGATTTGCACTGAGCAGCGAGCAATTAGTAGGAATACGCACTGGGGATGAGGATGAGCCGCAGCCCTGCAGATGTACTGTAGACCCATGGCGGCCGTGGGTCCAAAGGAACGTCTTCCCAACGGACTTTGTCTGCTTTCTGGGCAATCTTTTCAGAGAAATGTTTTACCGCATGGCGTCTCAGAAGAGAATGCGCTGACGACGAGCGAATGGGCCTGAACATCGGCGAGACAGAGGTGCTTATTACCTAACCCTATTTTATGGCTCCATTATCCCAGTCTTTCTCTGCACCATCTACAGTATACTAGTAGAGTACTAGTAGTAGTTCGCTCAGACAGATAGTTAAGAGCCTAGGCATTGGCCTCCATCAGGTATCTGAAAACTGTCGCGCAAGCATTCAGAGAACCAGATTGGTGATTAAGGACTATTTTCATAACGAACGGTATGATTCATCAGCACTGCTGATTACAGTATTTCTCTATTTCTCACATTTCTACCATGGGTTCTCGAGCGATAGGATGTGTTCCGAAAGTGGAGCCAGACACGCCCAGTCCCTGAGCGAAATCAATAATGCGTCGAGTGGCAGGACCAGACGTCGAAGTTGTTACTAGTACAGTATCGAATGTCCGAGTCTGAGTCCAATCCTGGTATCACCATTTTTGGCGAGATAGTGAGCGATCAAGGCGACAAGCGCTCGATCGTCCACTCTGATGTATCCGTTGGCGGGCTCTCCCTACGAAGGTAGCGAACACGATCGTGCAATCGCGAGGGTTTGCCAGCCCAGAACTCCACTTCGCTGAGCCGCAACAATTCAGGTTGAGCCGACAAGGTGGAGGAGTCGGTAGATCAGAACCTACTTTGGAATGACCCTCCAACCTCCCCAGTGATCCGGGAGAGGGATATCCGCCTCGACGTCTCCTTCCTTTACTCCGAAACGTTCTTCGATCTCTTGGATCTTTTGATCAAGCTCGCCCTCTGCAATGACGCCACTCTGATTGCTGGCCCAGGCGCCGATTCTGCTACCGAGGGGCCGACTGCGAAAATAAACCTCGCTCTCTTCCCTGGAGACCTTCTCGACCCGTCCGACGGCTCGCACCTGTTGGTGCACCTCACGCCAGTAAATGGCCAACGATGCGTATGGGTTTTCATCCATCTCTCGCGACTTGCGAGAATTATAGTTAGTGTAAAAGACAAAGCCGCGATCGTCGACCTGCTTGAGAAGTACGGTCCTAGTAGATGGAATGCCCTCTGCAGAGGCGGTTGACAAAGCCATTGCCTCTGGCTCATGTACAGAGCCTTGGACGGACGTGAACCATCGGCGGAACAAGTCGAGAGGGTTGATGGGAACAGTTGACGGGGAGAGGTGATCCGAACTATCGTACTGTTGATGTGCAAGGACCTGAATTTTGCTCGGAGAAGATTGGATGCCGTTGTCCATATGGAAATAGCGGTGGGCGGGAACTGTAGGGAATGGCGAGGGAAGCCGAATACTAAGTATCCGAGTCCTAGGTTGACACCGGGAGAAGAAGCGATAAGATGGGAACATGTCAGGTACGCGGAGTTTCAACGGGAGGGACAAAGTGTGGTCATTACTGTAACAGCGGACCTACGTACTTTTACGAGTGAACATTGACACCTCCGCTCTACATGGAATATACATTAAGACGTCAACAAACAGCGGGCGTCAAAGTGACAAGGTACGTGTCTAAGTTAGTGGCGATGTCCACGGCAGGATGGAGAGTGAACTACAATCCCGATATGAAAGATGGAATACAGTCACGGTACAAGCAGGGGACGTTGCCAAGGCGCCTGCATCTTTCTGGTTCCCTTTCATGGTGGTGTGCCGCGGCGTTGCAGTGACTTTGAGCCAGTAGACACACTACAAGTTGCGATGCGAGCTCGGACGAGAAAGGTACAGTTTAACTTGCTGGGGGGTCATGGTATACCGTGACAAGTACGGCTGTGTAAGGATCAGCAGGGGTGGTGATATGATAATAATAATATATTTATTATTTAATAATCAAATCAATATTTAGACGTGTCCACCGGGTCCGCTCACATCACGGCTCATCCCCCCCCGATTCTGTGTCTCCTTTACTCTCACTTCTTGCTCTATCACTTCCTTTCGCGCTGTCTGCGCACAAGGTGCATATGCCAGTGCACTCAGTCTCAGATCTCACTACTTTCTCCCGCAAAACTTCCGGTGATGTCCCCCCAAAACTCGTCGTATGTTTCGTCTCCCCGTTGTCCCGTATCGTCCCTTCCATTTTTCATTTCTACTTTACAGGGTGCGTCTACGACCGTAGTTGGAGACAAGGTCTACCTCTATGTGAGTCATCATCTCGATCATTTGCCGACTTTCTTCAAACGTGCTTCGCATATCCAAGGGTGGCCGTCTGGTGACCGAACGTAGGATGGTCACAGACATGTATGTCTTCGATCTCAAGACCTTGATTTGGGAAAAGATTCCTTCCCCCGCCGATGACTGCACGCCCGCCCAGCGCTACTTTCACAGTGCCGATGCTTGTGAGTTCTGCGTTTCTCAGCCATGCTAACTCCGCTTACCTATTTCTGACAGGGAACCAATATCTCATCATATTCGGTGGTATGGGATTGAAGCCAGAGGCTGATGAAAATACGGAAGACCTCTGTGTCCTGAATGATGTCTGTTTCTACGATATCCCTGCGAAACGCTGGATGCTGCCCTCATGGTCACTCAGTGACAATTCCCTTGTGCTGCCTCCCAAACCCCGCTACGCTCACCTCTCCTCCGTTTCTGGGGATAGACTTTTCATCATCGGTGGCCAGGATCTGGAGAGTGTCTGGCTCGATGATGTTTATATCTACGACTTGAACACTAGGTCTTGGGCTCTCAGACGCGATTACCCTCGCCACTGTGGAACGTATCGCAGTGTCGCAGTGTCTGCGGATTTGCGTGTCCACATACCACAACAGGAGACCCGCAATTCTTCTCCCTCTCCTGCACCTGGAAAACCACTGTTCCATGCAGGGCAAGCGTCTTCATTTACCCCGACCGCTTTGACATCGCGCGACAATCTTATTCACCTTCCATATTCAGCACAACCCACCGACGAATTTCCGAACGAGATATTTTTATACAGCAATTACAACGTAAGTGAATTCTTTCCTCTTAACCCCCCTCATACTGTCGCTCACTGTGGGTCCCTCACCAGTTTACTGACGTAAA
This sequence comes from Lactifluus hygrophoroides, assembly GCA_003314055.1. Classification (NCBI taxonomy): domain Eukaryota; kingdom Fungi; phylum Basidiomycota; class Agaricomycetes; order Russulales; family Russulaceae; genus Lactifluus; species Lactifluus hygrophoroides. The sequence goes on along the minus strand of QLPC01000831.1, from coordinate 3,742 downwards.
ACGCGAACTGGAAATACTTACGCCGTTGCCCAATGGCGAATTCAGCGTCAGGGATGCCTCATCAGCTATGAACGGTCCCGCCTTTCCTCCAGGCTTGCGATTTCCTGCCGGTGCAATTCTGGGCACTCACTTGATCATTGCGGGAACGTACCTTGCACACAGCTTTCAATCCTTCTCCGTCTGGGCGCTCAATCTTGTTGATATGAGCTGGTCTCGCATCGATCCCGGTAGCACGCTAACGACTGGCTCATGGTTTCGCAGCGGCCTATGGGCGAATGGCAACAAATTTATCGTCTTTGGCAATCGGCAGGGAAGTCTTGTGGACGACTATAACCGTCGGCTCCTGAGTTGGGACCACATCGCTATGATTGACTTGGAGGCCTTTGGTATCTACCAACCGCCGAGCCTGGAGTTGGATATAAGGTTGCAGGAGATGGGCCTTGCGGCTCTCGAAGAGGGTGTCCTTGCAGACTTTGAGATTGTTTGCGATGATGATCGTAGAGTGAAATGCTCGCGTAAGCTACTTGAAGATCGGTGGCCGTGGTTTAAAGAGCAACGACGACTATTCCTTCAAGCAGCTACCAAAGCGCTGGACACCCTTCCCCTTTCTGCCACACACGTCGCCCTTCCTGACGTTCCAAATACCACACAAGGACCCAGGCCGGATCCTCGGCTTACCCCACGGTTGCTCAACTTGTCAGAACCGTACCCTATCACGCTCGCCTTTGTCCAGTATTTTTATTCCCTCGCACTCGTTACGCCATTACAACATGCACCTGCTGTTTTAAGTGCGCTGCTGGTCTTGGCGACCAACTACGAGCTAGGACATCTGCAATTCCTCGTCAAGCATGCGATGCATCGCGCTTTATCAAATTCCACGTCTGTCGGTGTCTACGAAGTCGCTACATTGTGCAGCTGCCGTAGCCTCCAAATAAGGCATGTATTGTGCCGCGTTTTGGTGATGAAACTAAATCCGCGATTTCTCCACTCTAGGGCGCTGAAGACTGTTATGGTACTTGCATTTCCATTTCCGCATTTGCTTATCACTCGGATGAATGACGATCCTTTCCTTTTTCGTAGCTATATAACCAGAAGCGGCCGTCAGCTCGCTCACGCCAAGACAGAGAAGGCGGACCTGGTCGTACGTCTGACACGAATGGAAAGCCAGGTGGGGGCGGTGCTGGGGATCAAGCTCCGACTGCACGTCCCCGGGGGATGTCGGACGCGTTGATGCGCCCATCGGACCCGAGGCAGATAGGCGGTGGAGGGGTTATTCGAGGAGGAAATGTGACTACGAGTGCGAAAGATGGTAGGCTGCCTACCCTGGAATCGATCTATGGTTGAGTAATTGATGGAGGATGTCCACCTGAAGAGCCGCTGGATACTAGTCCCCCTCGGGGAGCTGCGTCAGGGCCAAAGTCGACGCCTTTGTTCCTAACAAGGAAGCCACGAAGTCAAGACAGATCTTTGATGAGCCTTCCCGGCGTGATTGATGAAGCGTACGAAGAGTTGGCGATCGTTGCTGAGCTGCACGCGCCCATGATTATCAATCCTTCGGTGCCGGACCCGGAACTGATGGACTACGACCAAGACCGAGACCGAGACAGGGTCGGGCTTTCTCACCGGTCTTCGAGGCACCAGCGCGGCGCCCATCCGCTTTCTCTTCCCCTTCGTGTCAACACTCAGTTGGGTCACGTGTTGAGACCTTCCATTCGACTCGATCCAACATCCACTTCCACTTCAGAGCCAGACAGGGACAGGGATAACACAACCACCAGGGCTGTCCGTCCGGTAGCTTCCCTCCCTTCATTCCGTCCCTCTCAGCGAACCTCTTCAAAGTCTTGTCGCGACCGGGGCACCGAGACACCACCGTTAACATCTGAATCCCACAGCTCTTTGACGAGCATCTCAGCTGCCAGTCAGAGCTCATATCTTTATACTCCACCGCACAGCCCACCGGCCGCCCCTTCTTTCGTTTACACAGACATCTCCAACCCGAGTCCGCATCTATCCGTCATCAGCGAAATCAGGAACACCGAGGATCACACCTCCCATGACATATCTCTGCACCCTTTGGAAGCGACCAAAAGTACGCAGACGCTTACGTCGAGAGTAGTAGACAGACCGGGGGGTCCGTCATCATCGACAGCGCAGCATAGCAGCTACAACGTCAATGAAAGCGAGGGGGGTGGATCGGCCACTATCACCCCGCGTACTGCTCCTCGCGCACTCGAATCGCATATTTACGGAGTGCGCCCCTCCGAGACAGAGTCGCCGACTGGGACAGTGACAGGCCTTCCTCTCACGGGTTCCGCCGCCACTACCGCCGGTGAATTGTCATCGCAAATCCCTACGCCTCCGCTCTCCGCCTCCACCACTGCCTCGTCGGCATTCTCATCATCTACAACAGCGAGCACAAGCACGGCGGGCGCGACGAACGCTAATACTACCAGTAGCGGTATCATGTGGCCATTCGGGGGCGGTCGGTTTTCAAAGGGCGCTGGCAGCGCTGGCGGCGGCGGCGGCGGCGGCGGAAGTGGCGGTGGCGACCACTACGACCACGGCGAGACGATGATGGTGATAATGACTACGACCAAGGCGGAGAAAAGGGCGGAAGAAAAGAAGAGGAAGAAGGAAGTGGCTCGGGCGCGTAAAGAACAACGACGGCTCACTTTGGAAGTCAAGAGGCGGAGCGAAGCCGCGCAGAGAGGGGAAAACCATGACGGCGACAATGTGACTTCGATTTCGAGGCGGGCGTGGGAGGAAGATATCGTGATGTATGGGGGCCTCGCCTCGATGTAAAGAGAAGAAAATCTCTCCCTCCCCCCCCTTTTGTTTTATTTGTGCAAGTGTGCTCGAGTCGTGTTTTTCATTGTTCCTTGCTAAACTCAAAGTGTTCTCATTTTGTAGCGCATTTTATTGTGTTTCGTCTCTACTTTTCACACGTTTGTATGTGTCAATTATCCTATTTATACCTGTCTGTCGCTTGGATCTTATGATACATACATATTGCACGTCTTTAACACATCCCTTGACACTATTCACAGTTAACGTTGTTCGATTAGCAGTTAGCACATTCTTACGAACTCGCGCATTTCATACTCTGGATCTTTTTTAAGACATATCTATTCATAAAAGACGTAAGCTCTGCATACAAACAAAGAGTGAGAAAGGGTGAGGATTCCGAAATGAAAGGAACGAAGGGGGGGGGGAGGGGGGGAGATGAAAATGCTTAGTGGAGAGTGGTCAGAAGGATTGAGAGTGAGAATTGAGAGACAATGTACAAGAGGTGACTGCCAGCTCGTTGTTTACTACTTGTGCTCACAGAAGCAAAAAAGACTATCTGTCCACCGGAGTACGTGCATACCCCGACAACCCGATAAGATAAGTATGCGAACTCGATTACTGTCGTTTAGAGAGGATCAAAGATAGCGTGTGTATGTGTCGGGCCAGCCGCGAAGTCCGTTAACGGTGGCAGAGTCGGCAACTCTTCATGCATGAAGTTCATCAGAGCAGCGTCGACCATGACTTCCGAGTCGAGGCTGGGTTGCGACCGCACAGCACGAGACGTTTGAGAGGAGGCGGAGGGGTTGGAGACGTCGGTACCCTCTGGTGCCACGGTTGAAGGAGGCATGTCTGCCGGTGCTTCGTCCGCGGAATCGAATACGTGGTTGACTACAGAAATTACCGCTTAGCACGAGAAAAACGGCACAAAGGTATGAAAAAAAAGGCGCACATTCTC
>QLPC01000824.1:0-11625 GCA_003314055.1 Lactifluus hygrophoroides | reverse complement strand
TTTTTCTTTTCTGGCCCGAAAACCCTGAGATCACGTGTGTGAGACGGGGGGAGAGGTAGGACAGTTGTGGTGGTGGCTTGGCATTTTAACTTTGTATGTAGTGAGCAGGTATGAGGGTATATATGAGAGTGTGTGCGTGTTTCTACTTCTATTTTCCCTGACTATCTCCACCTCTTTGTTGCGCTGGCAGGTACGGAGGTGGTGGTTGCCGGAAAAAGAAGTGTACTGTAGTTCTCTCCGCCTGACGAAGGGAAGGCTACAGGTCACGGCCCGGTGCGGACCGTGTGGTTCGGGTTCAGGCCGTTTTTGCTGAACTGCGAATTCGAAAGGCGAAAGGGAGAAGTTGAGGTAGTGTAAAGCAACTTGAGGTGCTCAATCAGCTCGAGTCAAAATCACGAACATCGCGTGAGTTATTGTGAGAAAGATGACTTATATCAAATAAGATACTGTATAGTCTAGAATGTATAATCTATCATAGGACGATAGGACGATACATGAACAAGGTCATATCATCCATCCTAGACTATATAGTATCTTATTCGATATGACTTCCCTCCTTGTACAATGCACCAGCATCACTTGAGTTGTCTTCTACTGCATACTGCGTATGTTTTGCTGATGAATGATGTGGATTGTATCATATTTCGATTGATTCTAGTTACACACATTGGAAACAAGTAGCCAATTTGTACCGTAGACTGATTTTGAAAGATCTAACCGACTCTCATGTCTGCCTGAAATCCAGACAGTGCTGGGTCTATAAAGACATAGTCGATGAAGGGGGGGAATCCATAAAAAAAGTTCACCGTCTGCTCCACATATCCACCCATCAGGTTCGATCTGAGACTTGTCCATAAAACATATTTCATTGGTATCTTCTGCTTTAGGGTTGCACACACGAATCGTCCGATCGTCCGAGGCTGAGGTGATGCGCTGACCATCGGGTGAGAACGCGACAGACCTGACACAATCTGTGTGTCCTTGGAACGGGCCTGCTACGAGCTCTCCCGTCGTGGCCTCCCACACGCGAATCGTCTGATCGTTCAAGGCTGAGGCGATGTGCTGACCGTCGGGTGAGAACACAACAGACGTGACCCAATCGGTGTGTCCTTGGAACAGGCCTGCTATGAGCTCTCCTGTCGTGGCCTCCCACACATGAATTGTCCGATCGTCCGAGGCTGAGGAGATGCGCTGACCGTCGAGTGAGAATGCGACAGACGTGACATAAGAGGTGTGTCCTTGGAATGGGCCTGCCACAAGCTCTCCCGTTGTGGCCTCCCACACACGAATCGTCCGATCGTAAGAGGCTGAGGCGATGCGCTGACCGTTGGGTGAGAACATGACAGATGTGACCCAATTGGTGTGTCCTTGGAATGGGCCTGCTACAAGCTCTCCTGTCGTGGCCTCCCACACATGAATCGTCCGATCGGAAGAGGCTGAGGCGATGCGCTGACTGTCGGGTGAGAACGCGACAGACGTGACCCAATCTGTGTGTCCTTGGAATGGGCCTGCTATGAGCTCTCCTGTTGTGGCCTTCCACACACGAATCGTCCGATCGGAAGAGGCTGAGGTGATGCGCTGACCGTTGGGTGAGAACGTGACAGACCTGACATTATCTATATGTCCTTGGAATGGGCCTGTGACAAGCTCTCCCATCATGGTCTCCCACACACAAATCGTCCGATTGTTTGAGGCTGAGGCAATGCGCTGACTGTCGGGTGAGAACGCAACAGACCTGACATTATCTGTGTGTCCTTGGAATGGGCCTGCTACAAGCTCTCCTGTCGTGGCCTCCCACACACGGGTCGTCCGATCGTCTGAGGCTGACGCGATTCGCTGACCGTCAGGTGAGAACGCGACAGACCTGACATTATCTGTGTGTCCTTGGAACAGGCCTGCTACGAGCTCTCCTGTCGTGGCCTCCCACACATGAATCGTCTGAGTGTTTGAGGCTGAGGCAATGCACTGACTGTCGGGTGAGAACGCGACAGACGTGACATAAGAGGTGTGTCCTTGGAACGGGCCTGCTACGAGCTCTCCTGTTGTTACGATACAATTTGGACTTATCTTTCTTTCTTCTGACTGTGCACCTTCCCATCCACCTGACCTATGACGTACCTCATTTACCGCACAGCCTCCCTCATCATTCTGACATCATTGACTCCACTATGACTCGTTACTTACTAAAGAGCCCCACCATGACCTCATTTGACTCCACTACGCTTTGATGATCTCACTGTACTTTTAGCTATATAAACCTGTAGTTGACCACCCTGTACTGCAGATTAGTCCTTCTCAATAAACAGGACTTGTAACTCGAACTCCTTTACTGGGTGCCTGCATTCCAGTCCCTCCTCTTACCTTGTGAACCACCCGAACTCCTGCTCTTAAACTTGAGCACTGAACAATAGACTTGCCTCTGTCAAAACACCGACGTACACGTTGTACAGAAGGGAACGTCCTACCCTAACATAAGGACTAATCTCCACTCTGGCAGAAGCAAGCAGCAGTCGTACCAAAGGCAAAGGCAGACAACGACTACCCAGTGTACCGGGACAATTCGACGTACCCGACGGACCACAGTATCCTGAAGATTTCTTCAATGTAAAAAGAAGAACCAAGAATGACCTCGATCAAACCTTTCGAGGACCAAATGTCTTTTGGAGACAAGACAACCAAGGCTGGGGATATTGGATCTTCCCACCAGGACGAAAAGCCCTACCTATTGAATACTCGGACCACAAGTGGTACCCACTCTATTTCATCAATGGATCATTGTGCACTTCCGAACGACTAGTATTCACTAAAGAACACGAACAAGAATTGGAACTAGGCCACATCTCAGAAGGAGAAGAACTCACCTCCGATACAACTGAAGAAGCAGAACCCATTGCAATCGACGCACCCGAAGAAACCCTTGAATACCACGACACACTACCAGAACCTACCCAGATCCCATTACCCCCAGACATCATCATTGAACAAACACCAGCAGGAACCCAGACACCTCAACAGAGCATTGATTCAATCATGGCACAAGTAGTAGCCCAAGGAGTACAGAACCTAGCTGCTCAAAATCAAGCGCAAGCACAGGCAGTAGCAGCTGCGGCAGCCGCTCAACTGCAACAGCAACAGCAAGTCCAACAACAACATCAGCAACAAGTGCAACAACAACAGCAGCAACAACAACAAGGAGGACAAGGAAACCAGAACCCTGCCCCCTTCTGAACAGGACCACTCATCGGAGCCGCTCCTACCACCTTTGATGGAAACCGAAAAGATTCCCTCGCATTTATCAGGGAAGTCAGACTCCTCTTTGCCTTAAACACAGGAAACTACATAGCCAGCACCCCCCTCCAACGCGTCTTGTATGTACTCACATACATGAAAGGAAAGGCAGTTGAAGCCTTCACCCAAGAAGTTTACGATTGGATCGATACCCTCACTGCACCAGATGACCCGATAACCGGACACGTCCAAAGACCTGTTGACGATAACACTTGGTGGACGGAATTTCTCCAGAAATTCACCCTAGCGTTTACAGACACAGGAGCTAGACAATTCGCCGCCGAAAAACTCCACGAACTCCACATGGAATCAGGAAAATTGGACGAATATGTATCCAAATTCAAAACCTTGGCCCACGATGCAGGATACGGTCTAAATGAACAAGGAACCCTGGATCTATTTATAAACGGACTCCCATGGTCAATGGTACAACATGTCGTCACAATGGATGCACCAACCGATTGGAACACATGGATGACAGCCATCCAAAATCAGAACAACGTATGGCATTGCTGTTAGGGTAGGACGTTCCCTTCTGTACGACTTGTACGTCTTGGGTTGACAGAGGCAAGTTATCGTTCGATGCTCAAGTTAAGAGCAAGAGTTCGGGTGGTTCACAAGTAGAAAGGGGGAAACTGGAATGCAGGCACCCAGTATAGGAGTTCGATGTCAAGTCCTGTTTATTGAGAAGGACTAATCTGCAGTACAAGGTAGTATCCTACAGGTTTATATAGCTAATGGTACAATGATGTCATCGGAGCATTAATCAGTCAAGATGAGGTCATGGTGGGGCCTCTTAGTAAGATGTGGAGTGGGATGAGTAAGAGTGGAGTAACGACGTCACAATGATGTAGAAGGCTGTGCGGCAAGTGGAGTAGTCATGGGGTCAAGGGGAGTGAAGGTGCACAGTCAGAAGAAAGAAAAATAAGTCCAAGTACGTATCGTAACAATTGCCTCAGGTGCCACGGGCACACGTGACCCAGGTGGAGTGGACTTACCGGTTGACGGTGAGGGTCCGCTTACCGTGGGTAATTGTTACTTGGTTTGGTAAAAGACTGTGTTTTGTGCCGCCGGAAGAGCCTGCCCCCACTTGGGAGGACAACTACTATAATTAGGAATACTTTCTCACATGCGAGCGATGAAGTGTAGCTGTACGATATACGACCGATCCCGTTCCTGTGCTACGTTGCTGTGTCACGTAGCTGTACCATGTTGCTGTGAGATGTTGCTGTGAGATGTTGCTGTGCGCGCTACCACTTGGTGGCGTTGGGACTGCTAAAAGGGGCTCAGTAGTACAGTAGCCTCATGTATTTAAGACGAACTCTTGCTGGGCTAAAACCTCAGCTTCAAGTTCTACCTTGTTCTTTGAATCACACTCCTATCCTTTCTTAGTGTCACTTGAAGGAGTATTGCCTTTCAAGTTGCACTAATCTTGTGTGACGCTCTTAGCTCAAGTCCTTATCTCTTCATCTTATCTTATCCACTCAAGAAGCGTCTAAGTCTTCGACTTAGCACCCTTCACTCTACCACACGTGACTACATCATGTGCCACTTGTGCACGTGATCTCCTTACCGCATTAGTGCACGTGACTTGTTCACGTGACTGAACACCTGACAGCTCCCACGATCACGTGATCAGGGACACGACCGATATCTGTCACAGACATCTGTTGCGCACCTGATACCTTGGGCTTACCTCAGCCACCGGCCCGTGTGAGCTGTAACATCAGGGCATTACGCCCCGAATGGAAGAAGAAATGGTCCCCAAAGGGAAAAACCTTCCAAGGAAAAACCGAAAACCAATGGCGTCAAAACATGGGATTACAGGGACGCCAAGGGAATCAAAAACGATACAACAACAACAACCAAATTATCCCCATGGACGTCGACAGAATCAATGCCGCCCTCACAGACGAAGAAAAAGAACGACGATTCAAAGCAGGAGAATGCTTCAGATGCGCAAAAAAGGGACACGTTTCGAAGAACTGCCCGACTAAACCAAAGAAACCATACACCAAACCAGCGACCATCAGAACCACACAAATCGAAGAAGAACCAGAGGAAGAAGAAGATACTCAGAGCAACGAGGAAACGGTTGTCTCTGGACCGCAGGAAATCATTGGTATGATTAATAATATGACGAACGAAGAGAAGGAAGAGTTTTTGGCACAAGCCTTTGCTCAAGGGGGTTTTTAGGAAGCTCAAACCTTATGGCCTGGGTGCGAGCGCTTCGAGTAAATGCTGTATTTGTATTGAGACGAAATTCAATGAAAATACCAACTTCTCTACAATCAGCATGCTCGACGGCTGAAGAAGAAACCCTCCTAGATTCAGGAGCAACCGCAAATTTCATGAACCATCGAACGGTCAAAAGACTCGGATTCAAACCACTTCGCCTTCCCCTCCCAAAACCAGTCAAAAACGTAGATGGAACCAAAAACCGGTCTGGCCTTATCAAATATTTTATGGACCTACACGTGACCGTGGGAGCAAAAACCCACATCGAAACCTTCTACATCACCGATCTAGGAAACGACCGACACATCCTAGGATACCCTTGGTTCCATGACTTCAACCCAAAAATTGACTGGCAAAAGGGAAAACTACAAGGGGAACCCATCAAGATCAAACAGAGAGGACCAACAGACAAGGAACAACCATTACGATGATCCAAAGCACCAGAAAACATCAGAAAAACGACGATAGCAATGGAAATAGCAGTCAAAGAACTCCGGAAAAAGGACAAAAAGACATGTGACCAGATCGTCCCCAAAGCATACCACGCTTACGCAAACATATTCAGTGAAGAAAAGGCAAAAAGATTCCCCCTGTCACGACCCTGGGACCATGCCATCCATCTAACACCTGATGCCCCACCTTCATTAAAAGGAAAACCTTACCCAGCCACCTTGACGGAACAAGATGCAGTAGACGCATACTTACAACCAGAGATCGACAAGAAGTATATCGAAGAATCCAAGTCACCTTATGGATTACCTCTATTCTTTGTCGAAAAGAAGGATGGAATGAAGCGACCGGTAGTAAACTACAAACCCCTAAACCGGTACACGATCAAGGATCAACAACCCCTCCCCAACCTCACTGACCTCACCCGACGTCTTGCTAAAGCGAGATTATTCACAGCCCTAGACATACGAACGGGATACAACAATATACGAATCAAACTTGGAGACGAATGGAAAGCAGCATTTGTAACCCCTGCCACAAGAACACGACCACCCCAACATTGGCAACCCAAAGTAATGCCATTTGGACTTTGTAACGCACCCGCCACCTTCCAAAAATTCATGAACGAAATCCTCAGTCGACAAATAGCAAAAGGAGAAGTTCTTTGCTATCCAGACGACATTCTGATTGTGACCCCAAACGACCTCCCCCATCATCAAGAACTAGTCCGAGAAGTCTTAGATGTCATCAAAACGCATGACCTCTACCTCAAAGCAACCAAATGTTTCTTCGAGCAGAAGAAAATCACGTACCTGGGACTGGTAATTGAAGACGGGAAACTACACATGGACCCAGCAAAGGTCGAAGCGGTAAAAGAATGGCCCATCCCCAAAAACCTCCATGAACTACGAGTCTTCATGGGACTAATAGGATGGTTACGCCCCTTCCTCAAGGGATTTGCTCAAAAGGCAAAACCCTTATCCAAACTAACAAAGAAAACGATCCCTTACAGGTGGACGGAAGAAACCCAACACACTTTCAACCAACTAAAAGCTCTAGCCACTGCCTACCCGTCCTTGAAACAACCTGACTTTGAACAACCATTCGAAATAGAAACCTGTTGAGACGGACGCAGATATACCGGCTTGGCCCGGTCCGGCTACCTGCCTAATGCGGACGACGCGACTTGTGGGTAAGTCTCTAATGCTCGGATCGGCTAGATCCTAGGAACCGGAGTACCCGGTTCGCTTATTATAGACGGAGCGCCCTAAGTGCTCCATGACAATCGAATTGCTATATCGGGACTGCTAACGATCTCGATTACTATACCAGATAGAACTGGCTTCATAGAAGCATCACGATCACCACGATTAATGTATGTCTCAGATCTATTAAGTGCGATATTAAGTACTGCAGGAAACCTTGCTACTGTATGATCGCACACTATGTTTCATCCTTAGGAACGATCTAAAAGATCGTACACTTTCCCCCGGGTTTACTAGAACGCCCTACTGTATGTTTCAAGTGTCCTGTGACACGGACTTTCACTATACATGTGTTACTTTATGGTACATGGAATGTTTCTATCTCGCGTCAATGTAAACGCGATATTGTGGACACCTAAACTCACTGTTTAGCACAATTTGTACATACATGCACCTAAAAGTATATAAATCCTCCTATGGGAGTGGGACGAACCCCATCTCCTACAGAGTTATACACATCTCTGTTTGCGCTCTCAAAGCTTTAAGCTCTACTTCAAACTCTTTTACTCGCTGCTGTTCATCAAACCGACGCGTCAAAAGTCGCGATGGGAGCGGTCTTGTTCCAACGAGACCCCCGCAGAAAGCCCCAAGTAGTGGCCTACTACTCAAAAACCTTCAGCAAAGAAGAACAACGATATGCCACATACGACCAGGAATTAATGGCAATTATATGGGCATTACGAAACTGGCGACATTTCGTGGCCGGAACCCCATACAAAGTAAAAATCTGGTCAGACCACAAAGCCCTACAAACGTGGAAGGAAAAGCAAACAGTATCAAGAAGAGTAGCTTGCTACGCGATGGAACTGGAGGAATACAACATCAAAATCCATCATGTAAAAGGTACAGAGAATAAAAGAGCCGACGCCCTATCCCGAAGACCCGACTATGGAGACACCACCAAAGATGAAGAAATAGTGGTCCTCCCCGCATCACTATTTGCCAACACCATCCAATCCGACCCCCCTTACGACCAACTCCTCAGTAATATCACTATCGAACAGGCAAGAAATGAAGACTTGCTACGCACCTGGATCCAGAAGTACGACATCACAAAATACAACTCCCTTTACTGGAAAGGGGACGCTATGGTCGTTGTGGGACCCAACGACCTTAAAAAGGGGATAGCACACTTCCACCATGACACACCAACCGTGGGACACCCGGGCATTTCAACCACTTTTGCACTCATCTGACGACTTTATTGGTGGCCCGACATGTACAAATTCATCAAGGAATACGTACAAGGATGCGCAAAATGTCAAGAGAACAAAGTTAACACTAACAAGATGCCACGACCACTGGTACCAATCACCCCTCAACACTCCCTCCCTTTTGAAACAATAGCCCTCGACTTCATCACGAAACTCCCCATATCAAACGAATACGACACTATCCTCACAATCACCGACCACGACTGTACCAAAATGACCTTATTTATCCCCTGCAACGAGACCATCGATGGACCAGGAGTAGCCAAGTTATATCTTGATCACGTATTCAAATACTTCGGCATTCCCTGACGCATCATCTCTGACCGAGATCCCCGATTCATATCCTCATTCATCACTAACCTATGCAAACGATTCGACATTCAACAAAACATCAGCACTGCCTACCACCCTCAAACAGATGGACAATCTGAACGAACGAACCAAAAACTAGAACAATACCTGAGATTCTGGGTCAACCAACGACAGAATGACTGGGCTAAATGGCTTCCCTACGCTCAATTCGCCCTTAACACCTGGCCAAGTCACACCACCAAGAAAACCCCATTCGAACTCCTCATGGGATATAACCCCAGAAGCCAATGGACCCCAAAAATCACCGAGAACCCCGCTGTAGAAGAATGGATCTCCATAATGGAGAAACTTCGAAAAGAAGCCCATCAAGCCATGATCTGGGCCCAACGCCTCATGACCCGAACTCCACGGAAATTCTCACCTTATCAAGAAGGACAGAAGGTCTGGCTCGAAGGAACGAACCTTAAAACCACACACCCGACCGCAAAATTAGCCCCTCGACGTCATGGACCCTTCCAGATCACCAAACGACTCTCCAACATGACGTATCAATTGAAACTCCCCCCATCATGGAAGATACACAATGTCTTCCATATCTCCCTCCTTACCCCATATAGAGAAACGGCAACCCACGGTCCCAACTACACGAGGCCACCACCTGACCTTATCGATGGACAGGAAGAATACGAAGTGGAAAAGATAGAAGATTCGAGAAGAACTGGACGCCACAAAAAGCTCCAATATCTGATCAAGTGGAAAGGATATCCCAACTCCGACAACACGTGGGAGAACCATGATGACATCCATGCTCCAGGACTGATCACAAAGTTCCACAAACAACACCCCACAGCGACAAAGTAAAAACTGTATATATACCCTACGATACTTACGATACGAACATCATCCCCATCCTTTAAACAACCAACTCATCATGCAGACCACTATTGACCCCACTCTCCTCACCATCCCTGCTTCACCTCTTACATCTCTCACCGACTCCCCTCCTCCATCTGTCATCGATGACAACAATACCGACATTACCCGACCTGTATCCCCCGACTGGGAGCCAAAGGGGGAAATGAAACACTGGCCACGACCCACCATACGATCCAATCCCGAGATAAGGAAACTAGTCGAAAAGAAGATAGGAAGATACGTCTTCAACCACCTGACCCAACATGAACAAACCCTTTTTACCCGAGCGTTCTACCAACTGAAACCGGAAGAAACCATTGACCCCCAGTATACCATATTCCACCACTACGACGACACCTGTGCCACTTGGTGGCAAGCAACATGACAAGCAGCGTCACAAGCTGCTGAAGATCTCACCAACTCCTGTAGTACCATGTTAGGATCAATGATGGAGGCGATAGGATCCGCTGGTGCGAAACTAAAACACTTTAACTGTATAGAAGAATGTCTCGACACTCACTGGAGGGGCCACAACAAGGATGGCACCCTCAACACTCAACACACCCCCAGACGACTCGCTGTATCAAATTTCCCCCCATCCCCTCACGCACAACCGATTACCGCATTACCATCACCAATCCGTTCCGTGTCCCCTGATGAAGAAGGGGAAGTCCCCTATGCACCACGATCCCCCACACCTGAACAGAACCCGATGTTGGGATGGCTCCACAATACCCCAGCACACCCCCATTTCCTCAACCTCACCATCCTAAACGAAGAAACTTGGCAGGAAGAAGTCGCCAAGTACATCAAATACCAACCCGGCCCCAATCCAAAGATCATGCTCACCGAAGGACCGGGACATCATATCTATGGAGAAGATCTGTTCCTTCCCCCTGCTGAAGTTATTCACCCCCAGATGACGGACCAAGAGCAAGCGAGGCTCTACTTTGGATCACCATCTAAAGAAGAAATAGACAACGCTATTGAGGAGATTGGAGACCTACGCATCAAAGCTGAGGTAGAACGCTTCCGTCATGCGTGCACCAGGGAAACCTTGGCACTCATAGAGTCTCGACGCCAACAAGACCTGGCATTCAAGGAACGAAGGATATGGCAAGAGGCACAACGCCGGTTGGAAGCTACCAACTTTATATCAAAGGTCCGAGATGTTCGACCTCTACCTACCCCTATCCGTTACCACCCCTATCCCCGACACGCCAACTGCCTTCCCCAACCCCACGATGAACCCACTCCTAAAGCCGCCCAAAACCAACAAGTGGCATCCTCATCCTCCACTGCTACCTCATCAACCACCAACACCACTATACCCACCAACCCCCTCGTCCCTAACTGGCCACCTCAGGGCCCTGTATGCACTATGTGCGCTATGCATGGACATACCCGTAAGTTTTGCCCTAAAAACTGGGAAGCCTGCCACCGCTGCGAGGGATGCCACCGTCTCAGGCACACTTGAGAAGTGTGCATTTGGGATTCCTACTGCCACCTCTGCGATAGCAAGGGACACAGTGCGGAAACCTGTCGATTCCCACATTACCGCTGCGAAGACTTCCAAGAGTGCCGCGCCAAGAAATACAGTCGTCAGAAGTGCCCCAAGCTCCAACCCGAGGACGATAGGTATTGGGAGTATGCCTACGATGCTTACGAGGACTACAATGAAGGGTACGACTGTTAGGATTGAGGACAATCATCCCTAAAAAGGGGATAATGTTACGATACAATTTGGACTTATCTTTCTTTCTTCTGACTGTGCACCTTCCCATCCACCTGACCTATGATGTACCTCATTTACCGCACAGCCTCCCTCATCATTCTGACATCATTGACTCCACTATGACTCGTTACTTACTAAAGAGCCCCACCATGACCTCATTTGACTCCACTACGCTCCGATGATCTCACTGTACTTTTAGCTATATAAA
>QLPC01000817.1:0-43922 GCA_003314055.1 Lactifluus hygrophoroides | reverse complement strand
ACATATCCCGATTTTCTCGGCACCGAATTAGCTACCGAGCTTGTCTGTACTTACATGAGTGACATGCAGGAGTCATTAAGAATCACGCTGACGATATGAGGACACACCATGAACTAATTTCTTGGTTCGCATGTGGCAGATACCTGGCCTGCCATTGTATGATTTTACTATCAAGCTATACAGGCGAGAGAGGCCAATTAAGTACAAAATCAGAATTCCAGAAGAGGGGCTTATCTTCACAGAGAAGACCTTTGCGGGGTGATATTCAACAGAGGCCTATGAATTTCCTGGAGGGCTTCGCCGTGCACGAAAATTTCGAGTTGTCACCCCCCTCTCCACGCTGGTTCGCCGGCATGATTGCCATCAAATTTTCGCCCTATCAATTGCTCAGTCATCAAGCCTGGCTCAGCTCTACTGCCCGGCACCCGCGGGCGGGGCGTGCTCGATAGCCTGAGCGTTGTCAAAGGTCACCGATATAATTAGTTCAGACATCTACAGAGGCCGTCTCCTTCACGGCGACATACGATCCATCAATTTATTCGCCAACTATATAACTCCCACAAGAGACGAGAACTTCGCAATTAGTCTATTGGTCTTTGATTCTGTGGATTGGGGAGCCAAGCACATGCTACGCGTCAATACCAAGCAAGACATTGATGGTCGTGTCTGCGTCGCTCCGATTCGAACAACTTGGGCGCGGACATAAATAATACGTAATAAAATTTACACATGGAAAGGAAAGTGCTCTTCCCCACTACGGACGCAAACGACCAACAGTTTACTTGGTGGTGATAATACTGAAGTGAGGTTGAGAAGGGGTATTATTAGCGGACAAACTGGGGCCATAGCAAGTGGTACATGGACCAGCGATATAGTCAGTTAAAAAAAAAAAAAAAAAGCTACAGAGACGAAAGCGAGATGGAAGAGACATAGGTGAGTAAGACGTATAAGGCTACACGATTGGGGAATAACGAGACGGGGATTCTTTAGCAAAGATACAAAGGTATGAGAGAATTGCTTTAGAGAGCTCTGGGTTAGGATTGATTTGAGGGTCCACCATGACGAGTCGGGGGTTCCTGTATATCAAAAAAGGTTCTTGTAACGGAGAGTAAGAAAAGAAAAAATTGCGCAAGAAACGGCAGTTCCGACGGTATCTATGTAAAAGTAATATATAGCTTGTGCAGGTTGAGACCGGATCAGCTCATTCAGAATTCGTTAATGGCATCGTTGAAGTTGAAACCAGCGTCGACGGGAACGGCCATCGGTGCTGACATTGGTAAATGTGCTTGTGGCTGCTGCTGCTGCTGCTGGAATGCATCAGCAAACATCTGCCCAGAGATGTCGAACGAGAGAGGGGGCATCTCGGGTACGACGTAGGTCAATCCCATGTCCAGTGGAATGTTGAAGCTCGCGAGTCCTTGGGCATACGCCGTCATATCCATATCCAGGCTTGACATGTTGCCCTTGGTGGGCGCCAATGAGGAAGACTCGAACACGCGTTGCGGTTGCGGCGCGTGCAAGGGCAATGAGAAGTCCGAGTGGGCCGGTGAACTTGAATACGTCGATGAGGAAATCGGTGGGGTCACACTCGAGACAAGCGGGTATTGGCTTGTGGGCGCTGACGGGTACGTGTTCTGCGAGTCCAATGAGGCGACATGGTCGAGGGGCGAAATGAACATTTCCTGCGGCGACGTGCCACCCGGAGGAAGGGAACCGAACATAGAGCCAAGGTCCTGCATGTTTGTCATCAGTTTTTAAACCTATGAGTAAAGGACAAAGGCAACTGACGAAGGACGCATCCAACTGGGGGATCGAGCTTGGGAATGCATCGTCGAGATAAGCGCCATTGAACAAAGACGCATTTATTTCAGGCATCGGGGATGGCTCACGAGGGATGGCGAAAGGATTGTTCCAGGAGCGATGTACGGCAGGGCCAGCACTTGATGGGCGACGAGGGAGCGTATAGCGGGGAGGATTCATGTGCTGAGGAGAGTGGACGCGCGAAGGCTCAACGAAGGGTAAAGCAGGTATGGCAATGGGAAAAGAATTGGGAAGCGGAACAGAAGAAGGACGACGAGGGAGGTTAAGAGGGGTGGTAGAGCGCATGCGGTCGAGGCGCTTGACCGCGGCGGCGAGCTCTTCACCCTTCATGCCCTCAAGAAGAAGCTGGGCAACGTCTTCACAGCGCCTCTCGTCCTCGGCAGGGATAAGGGTCTTGGGCTTCTTTTCCTTGTTTTTATTGTGTACGGGGCGGAAACGATAATTGGGATACATCTGCTTGTGTTCAGCCTTGGCATGTTTTGCTTTAACCTCCCAGACGCGCTTCTCCTCCAGGGGTAGAGCGCGCCAACAGTTACCTATGATCTTGGAAAGAGAACCGTGGTTGGTTTCAATAGAGCCCGGAACGTGCTTCTGACGGACGAAATCGGCACGAAAGAGCATGAACGCGTTGGGTGGACGGGGAATGTAGCCCTGAGAGCGACGTTTGCCAGGTGGACAGCGTTTACGAGAAGGAGGGGCAGGACTAGCAGCAGGAGGGAAAAGAGTGGACGTTGGGGACGCCGGATCCGAATCTAAACCTTCATTCTCCGGCTCGACGAAGGTGACAGGTGTAACGTTTGGAGCGAATGTAACGCCTTTGGGCGACGCCTGGCCGATACCATAATTACCATGCTTGAGGGGGTTTACAGCGACTGAAGGAGGGAGAGTGTGAGAAAGGGAAAAAAAAAAAAATCAAGATAAGGAGAGATAAGACTGACGAAGAGCGAGAGAGGAACGTCTACGACGTGAGGTGCGAAGGGCGGGCATGAATGTCTATGAACACGAGGACAATCATGAGGCCGAGATTGAAGGAGGTTAGAGGCCGTACATACCTAATTGAGCGAAACAAAAAGATGTGAGAGGGGGGATGAGGAGGAGGCCTGGGAGGAGTTCAATTCTCTTATTGTTCTCCTGCCTTATAACGAGACGGCCTTTATCGAGACGGCCTTTATTAGAGTTTACGTTCAACTGCCAACGCCAGCGACCGGGCGTCTCTCATCATATCGCTCAGTCCCTCCAGCTCTGCCTCGTCCCATCAATGTTCGACACTGTATGACCTCTCCAACTCGTCCTACGCTTCATCTACACATGTATTCCCCAGGTCCTCGCCTCTCAACCGTTTTCTTTCCTCCTCTCCTTGAGTGAGAGAATTGCACGAGTATGCCAGCATCGTCCCGTTGTGCCTTTTTGACTTTCCTCTTTCGGTCGTTCGTTTGTCCCAACTCCCACATGCAGCCAGGTACCTTGTCCCTCGTGTACCCACGCCGACCTTTCTATCAGAACAACACCCTCCATTTCCGCCTTCTCACTTTCGGGCACTCTCACCCCGTGCTCCCACATTCTTCGACGTCCATCCTTATGAAACTGACCGCGGCCATCCCACTGCTCTCTCGGTGGCCCAAGTCAACATCTCGCCCGTGGTATGAACTCGGGGGTGTCTCGCTCGCTTACCATTCTCTCGATCGACGGCTTTTCGCGGACACTCGCGTGCTCGGCCCGTTTCGGTCTCGTCACTCCACCCGATCAATACCTCTCGCTTCTTTCTCGGCGTCTTTCTCGCTTATTCCCACGTATCTCCGCCGCGCTGGTTAGCGCTGCTGTTCAGTGTACAGTACTAGCACTGTGCCCTACAATCAAACCTGCCCGTACTTTGTCCCCCTTCCCCGCTCTTCTAATGCCTCCATGATTATTTTCTCCTAAGCAACCGGTTCACCCCGCCTGCACTGCCTACGACCCGCAAAGCTGTGCATCAAGTCCCTTGTATAATGCACTTCTTCAAGTTGCTACTCATCCTCATCTTCTGTTATACTTTCCAACATACCTTGTTCCAAAGCAAGTCCGCGAGCGCGAACTTTATGTATCGTTTAACCTTCCTTATATTCCCCCTTTGCTATGTCCCTTACTCTCCTTTCCCCTTTCGGAAACAAAGAACGTTCTTGCACTTCGTCTGCGTTGGCTCTCGGACGTCGACGTTTTATTCCCTTCCCCCAGAGTGTATCTCTGCACCTCCTTCCCGCCGCCCTGATAGTTCTCCGTGGTGTGGCAGAATGTTACTAGCTCTCCAATGCCGTTAATGGGACATCAGTCACAGAAGAAAGGGCAAGTTTAAACCCAACTAGAAACGGTCTCACCTCATCCAGTCTTCCGAGTTCCGGATTGAACGCAAACATTTTGGATGGGAAGATCAGTGACACGCCCATTTGGGATCGAGAAGTGAATTGGCCTAATTTCGTAGTAACCGACCGTCACTCGCATCCCTCTTACTATACTGTATTCGTTCTCAAACGGGCCTGGTGATGGATTTCGGGAGTCATTGTCATGAGGTGGAGCAATGTTCATAGTAGGCATTCCATACGCATTTTCACCAACGCAGTCAACAGAGTAGAGCTGAAATATCCAATCTGTTCTGCCCAGTCAGATATCTAGTTTTGACGTGAATGAAGATAGATACACGGTGATTCATGAGAAACGTCGCGAGTCGAGTTAAATGTCTAACTTTGTTCCCCTTACATTTCCTGTCACTGGCAGGTGCCTGACATGTTGTGAATGCTGATGAATACACGACTATGATTCACAGGAAATATGTTATGAATCAGATCCCTTCGAAGTCAATGCAATAAAGCATGCAACGACTAAATCATACGAGGTTCTCACATAAGGTGCGTTGCACACTCGGCACTCAGAAAAAATACCACACCAGACGGCGAGCGTTACAGATTACAAGCGTCAATGGTAGCCTGTGATCGTGGGTATTAGGTACTGCCTCTCACCTGTTCACTTTCAATCGCTGTCACCATGGCTCTGGTCTAGCGGCGCGAGGGGTAACGCGTATACGCTATATGCGAAACACGGAGAGCGAAGAGGGGAACGTCACTCGACTGTCAGTGCAGGCTACAATGATTCACAGTAAAGACGTCGGGTGGGCACAGGACATTTACGTATGCATGGAGAGACCGTAAGCGGAACGAAAAAGAAAGAACAATGCTGGTGTTGTCACGTCTGCGCGTATCACTCGAAGAGAAATGAGGGGGGAAATACAAAGGGGAGCGCGTAAGCGCATTTGGACCATCCAGTGGTTTCCATTTTACACCCCGCCCTGCTTGATTCACAACAGATTGTATAAAGAAAAATTGCTGGAAGTTCAAATCAATCGAACGGTGTCAGGCACGTCGGACACGTCCTATTTCCGCGGGCAAGCCAGCTACCCGCGCACCGCTCATGAAACCTGAAATTTCTTATAAACAAACGCGAACAAAATGATGGCCAGACTTACGCATGTTGGCACCGCGTACCCAGCGCAGCGCTTTCGCAATCCTTAAACTGCATCTTGCATATCACACATCGGTCCACAGTCGTGCCAAGTAGCACCAGCTTCAGCCTGACGCGCCCGTTGCGAGTGACCCGCCGCCGAACCATCTCGATATGGCCCAGTTGCGCTCCATTCACGCTGTAATGCGGACCCGCCACTGGTGTCGTCATCCTTGGCCCTCCACGCATAGAGTTCGTGGTACCCTGCGCCAGAAACGTGTTCTGTGATGGCGGACGGGCGGGCGTCAGCGATGCTGTACGACGGCGGAGCAGAGGAGAGATGGCGCGCCTCGCGGTTGCTGCCCGTAGCAGTCCCCTTCTCGACATCGTCGTGCTGCATTGGAAGAGCCTCGAGGCTCGTAAATTCTCGCCGCATGACAGATGGCGTAGACGGCGACACCTCATATGTGCTCCCCGGAGAGGGAGGCTCCGATGCGTCATCGTCGAGCACACTGAGCAGCGCAGGAAGGGGAAGGGGTGGTGTGCTTCCCCCAGGTTGGTTGACAAGCGGCGAGGGCGAAAGATGAAGGGAACGCGACATTGATTTCGGTTGTGAAGATAGACTCTGCGTGCTTCGCTGCTTCTCATGTTCCACTTTTGCGTACGGAGGTAGGCCAGCTGGTGCGTTGCTGCCTGCAAGGAACAGGTCGAGCATAACGGGCCGCACTGGGCCCGATTGGGACGAGCCCGGGGGATGAGGGAGTGGACGGCCGGGGTAGTGGTATTGCTTGGAATCTGTGCTATTTGCAGGGGCGATGTGATCAGGTTCATCGTTGGTGGCCGGAGGTGGTGTGACGGAATCGCTACGTGCCGGAATTGCAGGTGTTGGTCCGGACGAATGGACATAAAGTTCAATCAGCGATTCTGTGTCGACGACCGACACAACCATATCTCTCCTAGGTGGAACCATGCTCTCAATCGTAGATGAAGTAACAGGTGGAATCACCGCCGGTCTTTCGAATGGTCGATTGGCAAGTGGGCTGGGGTTCGACGGTGCGAAAGCATGGAGCGCGCTGATAGACGGCTTCGGCGTTATCGTTGGGGTGCGCGCAGCTCGCACATGTGCTTCGGAGCGCGTGGGACTCCCTGGGGCCACGGGGCCATCGTCACGAAGGGTGACGCCAATGCGGCCCTCGTGGCGCACGGGTGACGGGTGCCTGCTACTGACAGTTGGTGGTGAAAGGGTCGCAGGGCTACGGTCAGGGCTGCCTGGTGGTGTCACAAATTGCTCCTCCTCCTCCTCTTGCACAAGGGACGGTGGCAGGGTGATGTGGACGGTTTCTTGACCATCATGAGCCGCCAGGTTATCTGGATCATTGTCCATATTGGTCACACCCGACGGTAGCGATGTCGTAGCCGGAGTTGTGGGGATTGATGCGGAACGAGTGGGCGAAGGTCCAGGTGAGAACCGCCGACTAGGGTCCCAAACCATCGAGGAGGTGGTACGTAAGACACGACCTCGCGTGGGGTTATCGACAACCGTCTGGGGTTTCATGGGCCCCTTGGAAGGCGAAGGAATCACTGAACTAGCCGAGGACGTAAGGGAAGCCGAAGATGCCAGTGAATGTGGTTGGATGAAAAAGGAAGGGATGGCAGGTTCACGAAGCTCCGTTTGCGTGCTCGAGGTGGCTACGAGTTCCTGTGTTGTTGAAATGAGCGGAAGCGGAGTGGGTAAGACTGGGCGATTCAACATCGAATGGTGTTTTGGACGTGCACCTTCACGGCGTCGACTTGTGGATGGAGGACGTGATTGAGAATCTGACGTGCTTGGAAAGTGGTCAGGAACGGAAGAAGCAGGAGAAGTTGGATAACGAGAGACAACAGAGGGTTGGACATCGCGTTCAACGTCGCTAAGCATCTCCCATGTCTCGAGAGGTTCCGAGGGCCTTTCAGCCTCTACATCGACATTTTTCTCCTTTCCTTTGTGCCCAAATAACTTGCGTGAAATGAGACTTTCTCCACGGGTGGGCCTACTGGGACTTCCTGGTCGATTGAGGAAGTGCAATGGAAGCGACAGCTGAGAAGCCACCGCATACGTAGGAGTGGACGGCACCGATGCAGAATGATTATCCTTTGACTTGAGGAGACCGGAAAGAAGATGGAGACGCCGTTTGGGCGGTATTGGGGAAGGGGTTGAGTCTCGTGTTCCGACCACAAAATCGTCGGCTTGTGAATCGGTCGATGGGCTGCACGCAGGTTGATCATCCGCACCATCCTCCGATGTCTTGCTGGGGAGGTGTGCCATAGTCAGCTGTGAAGGCGATGGACGCAGAGTGCGTGCAGATGCTGGCGCAGCGACATGGTCGGGCTGTGTCCTCTCGCGGATGAGGCGCTTGGGGTGATCCTGATCCAATGTACCTGCGGATGACGTCGCTTCACTGGTAGAGATGACTTCCAGATCTCCATCGTCGGAGCCCGAGTCGTACTCAGCCTGCGTACTGTATCGTACTGACTCGGAACACGAAGTGTCGGGAGGCGTGCGAGCGACCACAGGTTGATTCTGGGAGCGGGGAACGGGTGGTATGAGGATAGGAGCAGGCTGGTACCTGTCTGGTGAAGACGAGTTGGTAGTAGTGGAGTCGGTGGGTGAAAGAGGTGGGGCTGTCCTAATTGCGGCTGCAGCTGCCGCTGCAATGGCCTCATCAAAAGAGGGCGGCGGATAGTCTGGGATGGAGCCTATGAAACCGAAAACATCGATTCGATTGCTACCACTGGTCAATGCGGGGAGACAGGCATAACTCACCTGCATCCGAAACGTCTGGTCGCCTGCTGGTGCGGGGGCGGCCGCCAGGTGAACCAGGTTGACCTCTACGTGGCGTCCTGGGAGCGCCAATGTTAAAATGGGGTTCATCGTGGGCCCTCTGTTGCCTGTCCTGTTTCGGGCGCTTCTCACGCTTTGGTTTTCTGGAGTGAGTAGAAGTGTCTTGAGGCATGAGAGCGGACTGGCCTTGCTGACGAATGACGTGGGTAAGATAGGGCGCAACGCGCACTGCGTCCGCGATACGTTGATCTGTGGGCGAGCGAGTAGAGACCTGCATGATGGTGAAAGTCGAGGGGAAACGGTCGTACCCATGCCCTCACAACGAGGCTGCAATGATACCTTTTTGCGAGCCCTCGGTCGGCTTCCTTTTCCAGGCATACCCTGTCATTTTTGAGCAGATGATCTCCTGACACACACACCAAATTAAAGGGTGCGTGCCAGTGCCATGTACCGTCACGGCACACGCGCAGTAGTAATGAGATGAAGTTAGGCGTGTTTGTCACGTGGCTCTCCACACACCAACACGCGACGCGATCCCTCGACTCGACTCGACTGGTGCCATCCATGCCTACGCGAACTGTCGCGCCAATACTAGAAACGGTCGCGTTCGCGATACCAAAGGCATTTGAACAGGCTCAAGTCTCCCTTGCTAACCATCAGAAGAACTTTATCGCCCTTCACAAGATTCACCTCGAGGCAGCCGCCAAGACAGAGACAATTCGTAGCGGTGATGGCGTCAAGCTCGTCGGCGAACGCGCATTCGAAGACTCCTTCATAGACATGGTCAATCGCATTCTTGTCGTGAAAAAGGGAATATCCGTCGCAGATAGGGCCGTCAAGTTTGTGGCAGGCTACATCAAGTTTCTCAACGCCAAAGGTGCTTGTTCATTATCCACCAGTTCGCTTTATTCCCATCCTATGCCATTTTCAGCCGCGGAAGGCAAAGACATGGACGATGAGGGCGAAACCACCGCAACGCGCTTTACTTATCGTTTGCTCAAGCACTTTCTCAAAGGCTTCCAAGCCAAAGACAAGAATGTTCGCTACCGCGTCGTGTGCTTCGTCGCCGAGGTAATATCGCAACTTGGTGAACTCGAGTACGCATTTTTTTTAAATACCTGTCCAGCCCACATTGGTAACTATACTATCCGTCTATAGTGAGGATATCTATAACGCCCTGCGGACCACCCTCATCGAGCGCGTTCATGATAAAGAATCGTTCATCCGCGTGCAGGCAGTCGCCGCCCTTGCCAAGATTTGTGGTTCCGATGATCCCGTGGAGACGGGCGGGGACGAACAGACCGCCACAGAAGTTCTTGAGGACCTTCTCGCCAACGATCCTTCCGCGTGTGTTTCTCCTTGCTGCCTACATCTGCCCCCTCCTTCCCCACGCTGACAAAGTTACTCAGTGATGTACGTCGTGCTGCGCTTCTCAACATCCCGGTCACAGCCCAAACTCTTCCTGCTCTGCTTGCCCGGACGCGCGACGTCGATACCACCGTGCGGAGGCTTGTTTATGCTAGTGTCCTCCTCGCGCATGCGGAACTTCCGGATGATGCAATGCCCGGCGCTGCACATCCTCGTGCGCTGACAATCGCCCAGCGCGAGTTCATTGTTCGCAATGGGCTTGGTGACCGAGAGCCGGCCGTGCGCGCTGCTGCAGGCAAACTCATCGGGGCTTGGGTCGACGCAGTCAGCGTGGGCACGAAGAAGGGCGCGGTTATGGAAGATCTTCTCGCCTTCCTCGGTACTTTTGACCTTCGTGAAAGCGCGGTAGTGGAGGACGCGTTACTTAGCGTGTTCGTCACACGCGTAGATATTTTTGAAGCACTCGACTTTGATGGTTCGCATATTTCCATTGCTTTCACCATCACATAGATCTGAGAACCGTTCTCATTTTCTACGGAAACGATAGAGGATTTCTGGCGTGGGTTAACGCCAGAGAAGGCGTTCCTTGTGCGCGTCTTTGTTGACCACTGCGTCTCGACGAAGGAGAACGTGCGCCTAGAAAAGGTACTCCCTGTCGTCACCGCACACGCATTCCGTATACAGGAGGCGTACAACTCTCTTCTGGATGCCCTAGCCGTGACGGAAGAGACCGGAGGGGATGACGAAGTAACCGATGAACGCGAGTTCATTCTCGCGGAACTTCTGTGCCTCGCGCTCAATCTCGACTATGCTGATGAGATCGGACGTCGCCGGCTGGAACAATTTGTCCGTACGTGCCATTATCCATCCCCGCCCTGCGATTGTGGTGCTGACGCTCGTGTCCCCAGGTCATATGATATCACAGGAAGCCCTTCCTTCAGGTCTAGTCACACGCTGCCTGGATGTGATACGTACCCTGTCTTCAAGCGAGCGAGATCTTATCCGTGTCGTTGTCGAGGTTGTGCACGAACTGCGCGATGCAAATGACGACGACGAAGTTATCGTCCGTCTACCCACTTTTGCCTTTTTCTCTCTCTAACCCAAAGCCCTATAGAACGAGCTTATTAACGATGATGATGATGACGACGACGACGCCGACACGACGATCGATGGACCGATGACTGCAGCTCCTCGTGCGCCACGCGGCCCCAAGCCTCTCACAGAAATGACTCTCGCTGAGCGAGAACGGGCAGATGCAATGGACGTTCGTTGCCTCGACCTTTGTATTGGCATGCTTGAGCGTGTCAACGGGGTAGGGCTACCCAATTTTATCTTTTCTTTTTAACTAACACCTTGCTTTTGCAGACGTTCGAAGAAAATCCGACACTTGAGGGCATCCTTGGCGAGCTGATCGTTCCGGCAGTAAAGCGTAAAGAACTCATTCTTCGTGAAAAGGGACTCGTGTGCCTCGGCCTATGTTGCCTCATTGCGCGGCGCATGGCGCTCAATTCATTCCAACTGTTCCTGAGTCAGGTGCAAACCGCGCCGGAGGTTCTTAAGCTACGCGTGCTGCAGGTCGTATTTGACGTGATTATGGTACACGAAGGCGACTTTCTGGCTAATGCGAGCGTTGGTGTGCGTCGATTTATACCTTTCTTCTCTCCCCATAGAGTGTTGACCCGAGCATGGCGTTACAGGGAGGACGAGTGATCGAATTCCTTCTGCAGGTGCTCGGAAACGAAGAATCGGACAAGGTACAGGCGCTGATCTGTACCGGGTTCGCGAAGCTCATGCTCTCAGGGATGATTTCCGACGAGCGGGTATGAGCTTTGCCATTCCGTCTTTTCTTTTGAACCTGATGTCTGACTCCCGACAGGTGCTAACTAGCCTGGTATTGATCTATCTCTCACCTGACACGGCGGAAAACCAAGAGCTGCGCCAATGTTTATCTTATTTTTTCCCAGCGTACAGCTACTCCTCCCCTGCGCACCAACGCCTCATGCAGAAGGTACGCAGACCGCGGTATTTTCCTCTCCCATATGTGTCTTGACAACAATGTGCGACTAGATTTTCCTGCCCGTTTTTGATCAACTAAGCATGGGGTACAGGGAGTTGGATGAAGACCAAGAGATGGTCTCCCCCGCGCAGGTATGCGCAATGTTTGTGGATTGGACAGACCCACAAAAAGCCGTGTATGGGTCTAACCTTTCTTTACGCGCGTCGACTAAATTCCTTCTGCTTCTTCTAGAGAGACCCAAGGTCAGACTCCGGACCCGATGGTCCATATGGACATGGCTGCCTCAATTCTTCGAGCCCTCTTTAACAAGGGCATCCTCAGTGAGTGCAGAGCCTCTTTCGATTCCAACCGAACTCTTTATTGATAGTACACTAAACATAGGGAGCGACAAGAAAGTGCTCTGCCAGGCGCTCAGCAAGCTGTACCTCTCACCTGAAACGGACGATAACGACAAAGTGCGCACCGTCAAGCTCCTCGTGTACAACCTGCGAACACGCCGACCCCCACGGGATGCCTCAGCGGTGGCTGCCCTCGCCAGGTTCGATGATGCACTTTCGAAACGTTTCGAAAAACAGCTCGAGGATTTCAACGAGGCCGAATACCGACAGCTCGAATCCCTCCAGGGGCTGTTCGAATTTTTGGATGACATCGTGCCGCTGGATGAGGACGAGGAAGAAGAAGAAGCACCCGCGTCAAAGAAGCGCGGGGCGAGGAAGCGCAGATCCGTCAGCGTCACGACAGATTCGACGAGTACAACAAACGAGGGAGCGTGGACGCCACCACGGGGCAAGAGTGGCAAGGCTCGGTCCAAGTATGACTTGCAACTTCCATTGAGTCGTGGGTAGTATGCTTATTTCTGTTCCCAGACGACGTCGGACATCACAATCCGATGACGATGAGGCTGAGGCCGGTTCCCCTCCTCCTTCCGAGGTACCCACGCGTTCCATGCCTCGCAGAGCCGCGTAAGTTGGGAACAACTTGGTGGTGCGAGTAAGTTGATCAATCCCACGACAGAACCAAGAAGGTCGATATGACATCGATCAGACTCGAGGGCGATGACGATGACGAAGAAGAGCAGGACGACGATGATATAGAGGACGAGGGCGAAGAGTCTACGCCCGTACCTCGTTCCAAGCGTCATACACATGCGTGCGTGTTTCTTTTCCTCTATGCCTGTCACGTAAACTTACTCCATAAATTAAATCCAATGCTGGCTGCCAGCAAATCTGCCGAAAAATCTGCCGACGCGAAATTGAAATTCCTTCGAAGGACAGGAGGCAGGGACCAGGATGATCATAATGACGATGACGACGAAGTGTCCGAACCGGCAGACTCGATCATGGATTCGGGTTCGGAAGGAGAAGGAGAAGAAGATAATGAGGTGGATGGGATGCTAGGTTAGCGCTTGCGTGATCATCACTTGGTGTATTGGGATTGGCGATCTATTGTTGTATACTTTCTCTAGAGGTGTATTTTTCTTGTGATTTTATCTATATCGGATTCTCTGTTTTTCAAACATTCTCCACCTCGAGAAGTATGCAAATAAAATGCCTGTGACTGCGGACGATGGTGTCCTCTGCATGCAGATCACATGCCAAAGAATAATAGCTCCGCTCCGGCAAAAGTTGGCAGGTGTGACGATGTGTTACAAATGTTGAAAAATGGGACTCCACTAATACTGTCCCAATTACTCTGAATTTTGGTACGTAGGGTCTATACTTCATAAACACTCTGAGATTTGAATATCATGAGTGTACATGAGGAATTGAGCAAGTTATGAACAGGTGCTGACTTGTAGGTCTGCTGACTCAGACTGCCGACTTCTGGGTATGCGATATCGCATGCAGATAGAAATCAGGAACGTGTCCTTAACCAGAAATCTTCCCTTCCGGCCGGCGCCTTTTTCCATACCACGATAAGGCACGGACTTGTTTGTGGGTCTTCTATCCTTTAATACACCCCTTAGAAATGCCCACTCAACGTATGAATGATTAATAGACAAGAGGGCGATGCACCAACTCGGCGTATATAAAGCCTTGGCCGAGACCTCGCTCTATGCCTTCAGGCGATTGTTCATCACCATACCATGCCTATTAAACTCCCCACTCGCAGAGTAGGTGAAACAGAAGTTTCCGCCATAGGCTATGGGGCGATGGGTATCTCTTCTTATTACGGCGCTGCTCCCCCTGATGAAGAGCGTTTTAAGGTGATTCCTTCCACCTTCCACAAAATGGATTATATAATGCCGTTCCTCCTGAACACTCACTCATCGAGTACTTATCCTCAGTTGCTTGATGCCGTCTACGAGGCAGGTTGTACCAACTGGGACACCGCAGATGTATACGGGGACTCGGAGGAACTCATAGGTAGATGGTAAGATTTCAACCCGCCGGTCTTCGCACTCCTGTCCATACGCTAAGACACACGCTCACGCACAGGTTTAAGCGCACCGGAAAGCGTAACGAAATATTCCTGGCGACCAAGTTTGGGGCTGGTTCGCCATCAGGAAAGACAATTGATTGTTCGCCCGCTTGGGTCAAGGAAGCCTGTAGCAAGTCTCTTGAGAAACTTGGCGTTGACCACATAGACCTGTACTATGCACATAGGTGAGGGTCGTAGTCGCTGATCACCCATGACCTGCACGCATGCCTGATGTGAATTTGTTGTAAGGGCGGATCCTACCGTTCCTATCGAGCACACCATTGGTGCGATGGCGGAGCTTGTAAAGTCGGGGATCTTTTTTGCTACCTGGTCTTGTATCGCAGCTGACACTGACTTTTATAGGGAAGGCAAGGTCAAGTATATTGGTCTTTGCGAATGCAACGGTGAAACACTACGACGCGCATACAAGGTCCATCCAGTCGCAGCAATTCAAGTGGAATTTTCTCCCTTTACACTGGATGCCCAAGATCCAAAGATTGGGGCCCTGCAGGCTGCTCGCGAGCTGGGCGTGACTGTTTTCGCGTACTCACCACTCGGGAGGGGTCTCCTGACAGGAAAATACGTACGTCCGCTTGAAACCACAACAGGGATCGCCTTACTAGAGCTCTCTTCGTGTCTTACAGAAAAGCCCCGATGACTTTGAGGAAAACGACATTCGTCGCATCATTCCACGGTACTCGAAGGAGAACTTCCCGAACGTACTCAAGGTAGTCGAAGAAATTAAACAGATAGGGCAGAGTCACGGCGCGTCCGCGGGGCAGGTTACTCTTGCGTGGCTCCTTGCTCAAGGACCCGATGTCATCCCCATCCCCGGTACACGTAACATCAAGGTAAGGGAGAAAAATGCTTTCTCCTGACCCATTGACGGATGCGTATACGTCTAGTACCTGGACGAGAACCTTGGTTCGCTGAATGTCAAGCTTAGCCCCGGAGAAGTAGAAGAAGTCCGCAACATAGCTCAGCGTGCAGACTCTGTCCTGGGGGAGCGTTACCCCGCCGCTATGCTGGAGACGCTGTACACGAGCACACCTCCACTTTGAGTTATCTGTCTCTTGATGGGAATATGTAGTAGTAAATTTAGCTGACATCGACTTGAAAATGTACCAGAACGGAAGGAGAATTCAATACTGTATAAATGCGTAAACTTACAGACTCGGACAGTGTGTCGCCGCGACGCACGCGATCACGTGATTGTTTGTGACGCGCGACATTTCGAGGATGATTACATAATAAACACGCTGTGGCAGCGTGGGCCGTGGGGCGCCCGCGTGGGTTCGAAGGTTCGACTTCGTTCAAAGCCGCAATCAATCAACATCAACTTGCTCAAGAGCGCAGCAGGCGTCGACAGCAAGTGCTCAACTCACAAATTTTCTTGTTTTTTTCTCTCTTTGGTGTTAGGCCATCTTAACAAATGAACGCTCATCTTCATCAGCCTCGTGTCGCATCTATTCCTCCTCCGGCTACCTCAACAACCAACAATCGGCGCAATCCCTTATCTAACGCTATCAACAATCAAATTCCCCCGCAAGTTCCCCCTAAGCCTGCCCACTACGAAAAGAAAGCGTCTCCTCCGCTCCCACGCCAGAATGCCAAAATTCAGCCACCCTCGCCTCCCCCAGTTATTCAAGACAAGACGGGTTCCCTGCGATATCAAAGAATGTCTTTTCTCGGGGAGGTAGGTTTGGTTTATCCTCCCCTATGTGAGGCTACTCATTAACCCTAATTTTAGGGCGGGTTCGCAAGAGTGTACCAAGTTAGAGATTCCCGCAATAACCACCTTGCCTGTAAAGTCGTGACGAAGAGCTCGCTCAAAACAAAGAAGGCCAAAACTAAGGTGCGTACTCATTTCATTTTAGTTCTTTTATCGACGCTGAGCGTGCGTCCAGCTCTACGCAGAGATCAAAATCCACAAGGCCTTGGACCATTCCAACATTGTCCGTTTTGTCGACTGCTTTGAGGATGAAGAGAACGTCTATATGACTCTTGAGCTCTGCCCCAATGGCTCTCTCATGAGCATGCTGCACCGCCGTCGTGTCTTTACGGAGCCAGAGGCCCGATTTTTCATGATACAACTTATTGGTGCCTGTCATTATATGCATACCCATCAGGTCATCCACCGTGACCTGAAACTTGGCAACCTGTTCCTTGATGCCGACATGAATATCAAGGTCGGCGATTTTGGTCTGGCCGCGCTTATCGAGAATCCCGGCGAGCGGAAGAAGACCATCTGCGGTACGCCTAACTATATCGCCCCGGAAGTATTGTTCGACACCGCAAATGGACACAGCTTCGAGGTTGACACTTGGTCTATTGGCGTCATCCTGTACACATTCGTTGTCGGCAGACCGCCTTTCCAAACTAAAGAGGTTAAAGAAGTGTATCAGTAAGCTCTTACATCAACCTGCACATTCTAGCATTAAGTCGCACCTTCGTAGGCGCATCCGAGATAACCAGTATGAGTTTCCGCCCAATCGAGACGTCTCCCTCGACGCCCGAGAGCTCGTTCAGCAGATCCTCACGCCCAATCCGCAGGAGCGTCCCTCACTTCACAACATTGTCGATCATCCCTTCTTTACGCATGGCATTGTCCCGGGGTACATACCTGTTTCTTCGCGGGACAGGCCCCCAGATTTTCGCCACATCTCGTCTTTGATCTCACAGGCGAATCTCGCTCGACTGCGGCAGGCGTGCCAGCTCGACAGTGAGCCGGCAATGTCTGCATCACGGAATAGCGAACCACCCGCGCCAAGCGCCAGTAGTACGAGCAGTAGCCTTGCACAGCAAGAGCGCGAGTTTCAGAAGGCGGTGCAACCAGGCAGCCCCATTTCTGCATTACTCAGCTCTGCACGCCAACCGCTTATGGTTGCGCCAGCTGGTGGCGCTACCGTACGCGGTGAGCCTACGTTGTTCCGCAAACTACAGGCCGCGAAAAAGGAGGCAGCTAGGTCACCGGCCAAGGCGAACAAGGCGGGAGGTAGGTTGCAGGGGATAGCAGAGGAACATGGTTCAGGTGGTGCGTTTGAAGGGCGGGAAGAGGAGGTACGGATGAAAGAGTTGCAAAGCCAGAAGGCCCGGATTGTCGCACAAATGGTGCCTGCACAGTTGACCAACACATCCGAGTCCCCGTTCGAGGATGCGGAGAACATTCCCGTACCTGTGCAAGATATTGTGCAAGATGGGCGACGCGTGCGAGTGCGCACGAGGGAAGGGCTACCCTTCGTTGGTGAGACCGCCTACACGCCGCAAAGGACGGAAGCTAACCAGTTGTGAATGCTATTTTTGGTATCACTATTAGGCAATGCCACCATTCCAACGTCCGGGCCGCCCAAAGTGAATGGATTTGACGCAGCGGCTGAGACGCTGTGTGCCGCATTCGATGCACTTGCGCAGGGGCAGTTGTTCCGTGACCCGAGTGACGATGTGGACTTGCCCGAGGAGCGTGTGTTTATTGCCTCTTGGGTTGACTACTGCAACAAGTATGGTATGGGCTATGCACTCACTGACGGTTCAGTTGGTGTGCACTTTAATGACAGTACAACGCTCGTCCTCGCCGCTGATAAGCAGTCCGTTACTTCTCACCAATTGTTTCGTTGGCACTAATTTTGTAATGGTTGTACGACAGGCATTTCGACTATATATCGTCACGCCGGCAGGGTACCGTGTATGTGCGGAAGAATTACACCGTCGGAGACTATCCGGATGAATTGAAGAGCAAAGTATATCTGCTGAAACACTTTGAGGGGTACATCATGGGCAAGCTGTACGGCGATTACGAGTACACATTCCTGGACTTGCAGCGTACGAAGGGTATGCAATTTGTGCAAAAGTACCTACGCATGAAACACGTCATCGTATTCAAGTTAAGCCATGACGTTCTCCAGGTGCGCCCTGGGCCAAGCTATGGGGCTTCTTAATGGGGCTAACGTGACTGGCAGTTCAACTTTTATGACCACTCAAAGATCATCCTATCCGCACAAGGACTCTCTATCGCACATATCGACAAGAATTACGTGCTGACGCGTTGGACGCTGAGCCAAGTCATGGCGCGTGCGCTGCTCTCCCCATCGACTGATCCGGAGCAAGCCAAGTTTGCCCAGCGTTTGCTTGACAAGCTCAAGTATTGTAAAGAGGTACTCTTGTCGATCCGTAATGCCAGCGCGGGGGCAAGTACTAGCGGTAGTGCTGCTCCTAGCGAAGCTGGTGGAGTTAGTGCGAAGGCGTCGAAGGCGTCGTTGAGGTAGAATGACGTGCGGCGCTGGCCGCCCGCTCTAAGTTTCTTATCAACCAGGGTTTCTTTTGTCCCTCTTTTTTCCTATCCCGCTGCATTGGACTGTCTGCATTTCATCACCATGATTTTACGATCTAATAGGTCTATCCAATCTGCATGTCCCATGTCGTTATATCCACCCACTTTACTACGTAATTTCCTTCCACCCTCGCACAGTCAGGTCATGACTGCGATGACCCCAGCGCTACTTCCACACACTTGGTCTCGGCACGGCGACACATATACCGAATTCTTGGTGCTCTCTCTTCGGAAGAGTCATTTACTGTCCGCAGATTTTGGACATTTGTTGTATTATACAAGTGGTTTAGTGAGATGCGCAAACGCACGTCACATGCGTGGACGTACATACGCATGATGTGATGTTCATCAATTCAGATGAGTAGTGAGCGCTGAGCTCCCACATTATTCGATTCTGTTGACTTGAGCCGCACACAGAGAAGCCGATCTTACTAAATTACCTTGGCTCATAGACTCCATCTAGGCTTTAAGCCCATGGTCACGATACAACCATCTCAAGAAAGCCCTTGCTTAACTTAAATGGGTCCTCATCGGACGGAGTCTGCTGAGGTACTGTGCCCATGGCACCATAATGGTCCATATCTAACAAAAATGCCCTTTTCGTCAATCTTACGTATGTGAAAGAATATCCTGACTGATTGAACGGCGTTTGCTTAGGAGCAATATCGGATCGTCGTCATCCTAGGAGACGAACCAGCTTATGTAGCATTTCGCCAGCTACGAGTCTGAGAGATCATCGTCCAAGTTTGGGGATGGAGACGCGTCGTCATTCTCGAGCGTTCGCATCACGTGACTGTCGCTATACAGTCACGTGATCATGATGTCTCTTATGCGCGACGTGGCGTCACGGTACTGTATCGCAGTGCTGCATTGCTGCACCTTGTCACCTCCTTTATTTCCATCTCAGTTGAGCGCCCACGCTTCCAGAAGCAATCGTTTTGTTCCGTGGTAAAGGCTGCTGAGGACAGTTCCTCCTCATAAAAATGAAGTCAAACTATGTCCTACATGCTAGCCTCGCCCTATCCTTACTCGTGTCTGGTGCTCAATGCACCACCCCTCCAGTAAAGGTGTCTATGCGTACCTCATGGCCTTCCCCACCTTTTCTTCTCGAATTGATGTGCGTTTCTACGCATTCTAAGGCTTCTTTATGTGTGTCTAATATCAATCACAGTGAATCCATCTCGATGGAAGAACCAGAGGCATTCTTCCCTATGTTGGACATTTTGACGGACCCCGATACGCGTCTTGTGGACAGAAAAATATCGGCCGAGGCACAGCAACGACTGGCGTTTGAGACTGCCTTGTCCGCGGGTTATTTGTCAAAGCCCGGCTCTCTGGAGGCCGTTCAGGCCCAACTTGGCCTTCATTCCGCAACTCCCAAGATCATTGCATTTTATCAGTACTATTCGGAAAATGCAAGAGCCCAGAACGTATCGAAAGAGACAGAGGCCTGTGGTTCATGGGTGGACTGGTATGGAGAAGCTGTCTGCGAGGTGGATAAACTTATCCGTCTCATGGGTGCAGAAACCCTGGATCCGGGCCAATCACCGCCCTCACTCTCGTAAGCAGACAACCTTATGCACGCTGCCGTAGCGTTCATACCCTCACGTAGAGAAACGTTCCCGAGGCCCCAAGTGCTTTCCTTCGATCATATCTATCCCCCACCTGGTCGTGACTTAGGTAGCCCACAATGGACAGCTATCCTCTACGCCTCCCTTCAATCTACCAATTTCCGAGAACTCCACTCATATCTCCTGCAGTTGTCCAGCGACCCTGCAGCAAGGGTGCAGTATGTCTTCAGGCCTATTCCTCCCAACGCATCGACCGAGCAAAATACCTATCTGTCGGGTTATGGCGTCACATTAGACTTGAAAAAAATGGATTATCTTGCCCTCGATGATAGACGTACCCATAAAACATGTATTCTTTTTTGCAGTTATCTGTTGCTATCATCTCACTTTGGGTGCATCAGTTCCCACCACCTCAGAATCTGCCCAATTGGCGCAAGTTGATAATGCAGGGGCTGACTTGGATCCTATTGTTCCCCTCTTGGAACGGTACCCTCTCAACAAAACCCTGGATCTTGGCGAACCTTTGGCGTCAAATGAGATAGCTCGTAAGCTCTGTTTTACGTGATGCTCCCCTGTATGGTGCTGACTTCGCTCAAGAACTTGGTATCGTTGCCACTCAGCTTGTTGCTGATTCCGACACCCCGCTCCAAACACTAAAGCAGCTGGCACACGACTTCCCGAGATACGCGACTTCCCTTTCTCGGCGCGTTATCCCTCAGCCTGGCCTCCTGGAGGAGATTGCTTCGAATTCTCATAAGATACAACCTGGGCTGAGCGCCGTTTGGTTAAATGGCGCGCCAGTGTCCGCGGAAGACATGAATCCGTACAGGTAATCGTCTTACCACTCCCTTTTCGCCCTTGATTTGATGATTCTTCAAGTCTCCTTCGTTTAGTACAGAAGGAAAGAGATCTTATGCTCTCTTTGACATCTCTTGGCCTGCAGCCTGGCGAGGCATTCAATCTCATCACGCATCCATCCCTCTGGGCCTCTTCACATCGAAATAGCGCCATCGATGACCTTTTCGATGTTAGCGACCGTCCAGAGGGAGGTGATCTCATTTATTGGTGGAATGACATAGAGAAGGATAGACGGTAAACATAGTGATTTCATCGAGTCCAACCAGCTTACCCGCTT
This sequence comes from Lactifluus hygrophoroides, assembly GCA_003314055.1. Taxonomy (NCBI): domain Eukaryota; kingdom Fungi; phylum Basidiomycota; class Agaricomycetes; order Russulales; family Russulaceae; genus Lactifluus; species Lactifluus hygrophoroides. The sequence goes on along the minus strand of QLPC01000817.1, from coordinate 22,973 downwards.
CCAGCTATGCGCGGTGGCAACCATCTCTATACACCGTAAGCTCATTTCACATTGATGAGTACGCGCAATTAATTGGAACAAGCTTTTACGTCCCATGTATCCCGGTCAAGCTCCTACAATTCGTCGAAATATGTACAACGTTGTCCTGTTGTTCGACCTTGCACGGCCAACGAGTCTGCACTTCATCACCAATACCCTGTCAATGCTAATTGATCGCTCATTTCCTGTGCGCCTCGGTATCGTGCCGATCCTCGAAACTGAGGAAGGTGTGAGGATGGCCAAGGTGTTCTACTATCTAACACAGAATTACGGCCGTCAAACGACGCTGCGGTTCTTCAGCTCGGTACGGGACTCATTCTTCTGCCATTTCTCTCATTCATGTTATGGTAGATTCTTGATGTGCTAGCCGGCTCCAAGCAGGAGATAGACTGGTCTCATGTGCAAACAGAATTTGAAACACTCCTGACAAATGAGGAAACTAAGGAGGGGGGTGAAGCGGTGCCCTTTGACATCGTCGTCGGTAGCGCTACAGAAGGTCTCGAAGCGAAATTCCTCAAAGCTCGTTCGTACGCACGGCGGCTGGGCACAACTATTGCCTCATCTCCACGTGGCCACATCTTTATCAATGGAAAGTACTATGCTGCTGACGATGTAAGTTGTACACTAGACTCCAAACTTGAGACTAACGATTGTGGAACAGAACTTCTTGAATTCATTGCAATCAAATGTCGGACAGGCACTACAATATTTCCAAGAAAAGGTATGTTTTCATTTCTTTCCTACGTTATCCGTTCAACTGATATTTCGCTCAGGTCTATGCGGGTGTGATTACAGATGATGACGATGCTGATAACATTGAGAACCACTTCTATGACTTACCTACGACGATGAAAAGACGGAATCATCACATCATACCTCTGGGAGATGGCAGTGGTATGCGCGTGGTCAGCCTTCCCGATTTGCATCGAGGGGGTGGTCTGCCTGCCCCATCCGCCTCGTTCCTCTACCCTAGTAAGATGGTCTCCGACTTCTCTCGCCTCGTCGCTGATGTCATTATAGTGTCTGACCAAATTCCTCTGACCATCTACGTGATCACTGACCTCGACACGGAAGACGGTCTGAGACTCGTCCACGCTGCTCTTGCATTCATTGTGCGTCAGATGTACCTTTACTTCCTTCTCATCTGATTTGACCGCTTACAAGACTTCTGCCTCCGCACGATCACGTTTGACCTTCCTTCACAACCCGTTATCACCGAGCAATAACCCAGGACCACAGTCACACGTGTCCTTGTTGTTTTCGCACCTTCTCTATAAGGGTCTTCTCTCAAACGTTTCGGCATCTGATCTACTTAGAACTATTGACTTGTACAACGAGTCCGGGCAAGAAGGCCAGACTCTGCTAGGCATTCCTTCTTCCCTTGAGGAGACCATGGCGGGTTTAGTGTTAGCAGATATTGATAAAGGTGATTACCGGCGGTACATGGAGGCGAGTAGATTTGTGGCGAAGAGAGCAGGTCTTGCGCCCAGCGCTTCAGGGCTAATCATCAACGGTCGCGTGAGGCTTTTGCATCGTTCGCCTGTCTTTTTCAATAAGCGTGACGTGCCTCATGTACAGGTCATTGGCCCAATTTCGTCGGGAGAATTCACTGCAGAGGACTACCAAACCCTCCAAGATTATGAGCTAACAAAACGTGTTCAACCCGTGTTGAATGCGCTTGAAGATACTGTTCCCGATTTTATTAGCTACGACCAGTGAGTGGATTGTGCTAGTCATTAATTGTTCGTTGTCTGAGAATTAGTCACAGAGTCACCATTGCTAATATTGTGTCGATGATATCTTCTGTTATATCTGGTCTCCAAGTCGAAGATCCGTCCCGATCAGGTATATTCAACAGGGGGCCAGTATCAAGGAATCAGAATTACAAGCTGATGGATAGTCAATATACGTTTGTCATCCTCGACCTCCAAAAATTGATCATTGATAACGGTTCTCCATCAGTATCTTTACTATTGGTAACAACGCGACTGCCTTGCATCATTTTGCCGTTATCCTCGATCCTCTGAGTGAACAGACGCAGAGATACACTAGCCTTTTCGAAGTATTTACCCGCTCGATGATCCCTTGTCACTTGCTGAGGACTATTCCCATATAGTGGCTTTCACATATTCCAACTGTCACTGTGGAATTTCACTTACAGCCTCCGGAGTATACGGAAGTGGGTTACCTGTTCTGACACCAGTGCAATTTTCTTTACTGCGTTACAGGTGCCACTTAAGCGGTTCTATCGTTACAATCTTATCCCTTCCCTCATATTTGATGAGACCGGGTAAGCAGACACGCTTGGTGTGCCACTCATATCTCACAGCATTTTAGTCGCGAACTCCCTCCTCGGGCATCTTTTCACGATCTCCCAGTTGATCCTATCTATACCCTTGGACTTGATGAACCACCTTCCTGGCTCGTGCGCCCACGTGAAGCCCTATATGACCTCGACAACATTCAGCTTGGTGTCTTGTTTGGCGAAGAGAGCCAGCGTGGTATCGAAGTGGTTTATGAACTTGATTATCTCATCGTTGGAGGACACGCTCGGGAAACAAGTACAAATGCCCCGCCGCGTGGTTTGCAACTACAGCTGGCAACGGGCTATGGCAACCCAATTGATGATACCCTCATAGTGGAAAACTTGGGCTACCTTCAGTTCAAAGCAACACCTGGTGTATATCAACTGGAGATACGCGAGGGTCGTGGTCGCGAGGTCTTCCAGCTGGAAAGCGCAGGTAATGAAGGATGGGAGAGCCCTACTGTGGACGAGGCTGGGAATGAAGTTACGGTTACTAGTTTCGAAGGCGTAACGTTGTATCCACGTCTTGCCCGCCTCCCAGGTCAGGAGTATGCGGATGTTCTCGAGGCCCTGGAAGAAAAGGAAGAGGAACCTAGAGGGATCGTCAAGAAAATCTTTTCACGGTAGGTTCACTTCTTAAAAAACAGAATCATGGGTGCTTGATATCTTTTAGTATTTCTTCCGCCTTGAAATCATTTGGCAATTCGAGACAGGAAAAGTCAACACCGAGACATGCCGAGATCAACATATTCACCGTTGCATCTGGCCTTTTGTACGAGGTCAGGATTTTGGGTGTTCTCATACGGCTATTCTCTCATAGTATACCAGAGATTCGCATCGATCATGATCCTGAGTGTCCTACGCAATACAAGGCACACCGTCAAGTTCTGGTTTATTGAGAACTTTTTATCGCCATCATTCCTCGTATACCTTCTTCTCTGCCATTCCATGGGAATATTGCTCATCATCATCTGCAGGAGTTTATTCCCCACTTTGCTGAGGAATATGGCTTCCAGTATGAACTGGTAACGTATAAATGGCCAACATGGTTAAGACAGCAACGAGAAAAGCAACGCATCATCTGGGCGTATAAGATCCTCTTCCTCGACGTGCTATTTCCTATGGACCTTGATAAAGTCATCTTCGTTGATGCCGACCAAATTATTCGTACAGACTTGAAAGAGTTGATTGACCTTGACCTACATGGTGCACCTTACGGATATACCCCTATGGGTGACGATAATAGTGAAATGGAAGGCTTTCGGTTTTGGAAAACGGGATATTGGGAACATTTTCTGCGTGGTAGGCCCTATCATATCAGGTGATGCGCATTGACAGTGTAAGATCCTGCCTAATACTGACTGATATATTAGTGCTCTATATGTTGTGGACCTGATTCGTTTCCGCCAAATGGCTGCGGGGGTATGTTATGCACGTCTCTTGATCTTCATATTATAGACCCGGGAGTCGCCATGTAGGATATCCTGCGGAGTCATTATCAGCAACTTTCAGCGGACCCTAATTCGCTTGCCAACCTAGACCAAGGTGTGTTGATGTCACCCAGGGAAACGGAAACGGGTATACTACTAATCTCATGCAGACCTGCCGAATAACCTCCAGGGGCATGTCCCGATTGTAAGTGCTCCTAAGTGAAACACTTCGTTTTGCTTAGCTACTTCGTAGTATTCTCTTCACGAAGATTGGCTATGGGTACGTGTATTACATAACCGATGGGGTTCCACTCATATGATGCTTCCTATAGTGCGAAACATGGTGTATGTTTCACAACGAAGTCAGCATCAGGTCAATATTCTTACCATTTGTCTCAGGCAGTAAAGAGAGGCTCTATCGTGCTAAAACAATCGACCTGTGCCAGAATCCTCTGACGGTTTGTTCCTAGTCTCATAGAGAAAGGTCCAGGCTTAATAAATTGTTGAACTCTGTTTACAGAAAGAGCCCAAACTTTCCCGCGCTCGACAAATCCCGGAGTGGGAAGTGTACGATTCTGAGATCGCGCGTTTCACGAGGAGACTTGCCGACGAGGGCCGCATACATGCCAGCGCTGCTGCTGCTGACGTTAACCAGCTGGCTATGGCAGGATCTGTCCTCTCTTCGGCGGGGACACGGGATACTCGTACGGCTGAAGTCGAGTCTGCTCTACATCCGGGGCGGGATGAGCTATGACTGTTTACGGACAACTAGCGCTTGTATCCAAAATAGTTGGACATAACGGTGATGATCGATGATTGCTATCGTAATATACCGCAAAGTAAGAAGTCGGTAATATGACAGAAAGACTGCTCAAAGACACATTAAACGGTCTTTCAAATTGCCTAACTTATCAGTGTTCATTGAGTTGAATCTCTGAACTTATAGAACATTTGGGGATCATAGTAGATCCATGTCTTTCTCTGTGGCGGCCCTTTGAGGACCGCTCACTGCCAAGTTTGACTTGGAAGTATCGTCACGGACATACAATTTGTCAAAGATAACGCGAGCAACACATGCCCTTGAAGTCCAAGTCCTCGACGGAAACTCATAAGCCGCCCTCGTCTCACCACGTGCCACGCGGATCCCAAGTTGTGCCACATGAGTGACATGACTACTATTATGTCTGGTTACTGGTTACAACTCATCTCCACACCCATGAAATTATGGCTAGTCGGAAACACACGTTGGACTTGGACTCGGATGGCTGCTTCTGGGCCGGATATTCATTTGGGAGATGGGGGACGAGGTGTGGGCCTTAGAACATAAGAGTTTTCCTGCGGTCGAGACCCCTCGCTTGCAGCCTTCAGATCTTTCGAGTCTTGTTTTCGTTCCGTCACTGCACTGGACTCAGGGCACCATAAGCTCAATTGGAGTTGAACATACCGCCAGCTTCCATCGATTGTTGTAGGGACTATGTTGTAAGTATAACATCTATTTATACGGCAGACATACTAATCAAAGTCTCTGTGGGTGCGATTGACAGAACAGGTATGGCAGCATGGGGCAGTTTGAAAAAAAAAAGGCGGGGGCATGTACTGTATATGACTAACACTCACACAACCACAGCTTATAATTGTGATGCCGGTTCAATCGGATGCTCGATCAGCACTGAACGTATGATCTCGAGTGCACTGGGCGAACGCGGCGTGAACCTGCATTTGAATGGCTTAGGATGGCTGCAAGATGCGAGATATTGGCGGATCGTTAGTGATACCAAGCCAAAATGGCTTCAATCAATTGCTCACCTGACTGTACCCGAGAAGAATTCCGGACTTGGGGGACCCTCTGGTGCGGGCGTACAATTGAGTGTAGCGAGAATTACTGACATAAAGGCATATACAGTAGCATCTGCGAGTGCTTGTCCAGGACAGCCACGCCGCCCAAAGCCGAATACAAACGCATGCGGATCAAGAGCACTTTGAGCGGCCAAGAAACGTTCTGGGCGAAAAGCGGAAGGGTCTTCGTATACCTCGGGATCATTCGCAATTTGCCTGTAGGGTCTCATTCAGTGAGAAAGTACTCACACTACCACGACAGGCTCACCATAGGTTGGTCATGATCACTGAACCTTTGGGAATGAAAAAATTCTCGTACCAGTCATCTTCAGTTGCTGAATGCGTGATCCCTGTGAGAAATGAAACGGTCAACAAGTAGACACACCAATGGACTTGGAGTAATACCCATGGGCCCGATAACATGCCATCGGAGCAGCTCCTTGTACACGGCAGCAAGGTACGGCAGATGCTCGCGGTCGTTGAAGGTCGGTAGACGGCCAGAACCCACCACTCGATCAATTTCTTCCTGCGCCTTGCACTGCACCTCTGGAAATAGCACCATCGCAAGCACAAACGAGCTGATTGTGGCAACTACCTGTAATTTTGGGTCATTTTCGGGCCTCTCCGTGCGTCACGGTAGTAATAGGGCCTCGCACTGTGTCTGTCCCACCGCCAAAGAGCGACGTCGCCGCGAAGGGAAGTGTTTCCATATCCAGAGCACTGAGGTTACTCTGTAATAGCGCGGACGCGAAAGATGGGACTGCAGTTTTATCGAACTTCTTGAAGCATTAGCACTGAGTTACGGGAGCGCGGACGAAAAACCCACCAGGCGGCGCTTTACAAATTCCATGGGCAGATCGGTCTGTTCGAGATTCGTACGCCGGTAGCGATCGGCAATTTCCTTGAATCGCGCACCAGGGAACCACTTTGGGATATGTCGCACTGCCACAGTGCTATTAGAAGCGTTGATCTAATAAAGTGGAGGTAAAAAGGACCCACAGAACGGGAATGTATCGACCAGCCATGAGCCTGGCGCTGTAGCGATATAGAATTCATTTGCAGCGGTATCAATGAGTGTTAAGAGAGGGTCAGGCTTGTCTCTTTCAATGGCATAGCCGTATGACATCTTCAAAAAAATTGCCGCAATTGACCTATCGGGGAGTGTTAGCTCGAAAAAACGTCGTCGATTTGTTTGGGATGTACAAGCGAATATCTTTGAGAAAATTCTCAGGATGTTCACAGACGTGAATGAGGAAGTATCGTGCTTCCAGTTCCTGCACAGGACGGAATTTGGTAATACCAGCATTGGTGCCTATATGACGGGTTACAAGCCTGCGCATGGAACGGAAGCGGTCGCCATATGGACTGAGGATCATCTGTAAATTCCACCCGATCCTTTCAAAAGTTATCGACAATGTGAGGCATGAAATCAGAACGAAATTACACGGAGACCTTACATCTCCCCAGCAAATTGGAGAACTGGTCGGCCAGAATAGATTGCAGAGCGCTTCTCGAGTAAATCTTCGCAGGCTTTCAGAGAGTTGAGAATAATAACAGGTTGGCCCATGATACACACGGAGCTAACCGGACCTGAAGTATGCATAAGGTGTGGGCATGCTCAGAAGGTAGGAGGACAACCCACCATAGACATCTTTGTGTTTAGCCCAGTGCAACCACTCGTAGCTCTGGGGCAAACCAATGACGTTACCGACCAAAGGAAGCCCACGGGGTCCAGGCGGTAAACGTCGACGTCGATCTCGAGCCCACCAAAATCCTACACAAGTGAGCAAGAAGAGGAAGATAGCCTGGAGTGTGGAGGGTGGCATGAAGGAAGCTCAGCCTGGGGGTGATTCGTGGAGGACACGATATTCTGATGGTGTACATTAGTGCCTGTGCCGACGCCGCAATCTGACCGCAACAGCTGACAGACCTGATTATTGAGTAATAATGTCTGTATCGTGTTCTATCAAATCAATACAAACGGAACTTGACGCTAGCTTGATGCGCCCGGCGAGTTAGCTAATTATAAGCAAGGACCCCGGTCTTAAATGTTTGACCGGCTGACCCCCCGAGCTATCACGACTCCATTCGCATCAGAGGGCATACTATTCCCAACATTGCAATCACGATGGGGGTACTACGTTGACCACCTGGAACCTGGTGGAGGTCTCAATCTAATAAAACTACTGGTGCATCTGGTCGCATCAAGTCCAGATGTTGTGATTCGGAAGTGTGCCAGTGGGGCACAAATGAAAGGCTTGGGTGTGGCACGATCTTTGAAGAACTTGGATGTGGCACCACGCACTGCCACGTCAACTTGAAGATGTTCAGCCTGGAAGTACGAACCGGAGCTAGATGTGGCTCGCCCCTCCAAATTAATGCCAATGCGATATTCAACACACAGTGGGTCCCCAACAGGTGATCACAGCAAAAACGGTAGAGTATCTGCTGGCAGAGAGGGACCAGCCAAAAGCACCTGCTCCCCGAATATGAGAAGGGTAATGTATCCGAATTGGTGGATAAACGTCACGGCACGGAGATTAGTTCTGTTGTGTCATGGCGTGTAAATACTGTAGTTCATATTACTCTACTACAACGCGATTCCTTTGTTCTGACAAGTAAACAATGGATCGACACATCACAGAGGGGCTGTTACGGAGTATTATCATGATAAGGCGTTTGAGGTCATCATAGACACTAAGCCATATGCCGTACAAAGTAAGGATATTCGGTACCACAGTTGAGGAACTCAAAGTTAGGCCTTTTTTGAAGGACACGTATCACCCGCACCCGAGACGAGGCACATTTGTGACGTGTGACGTTATGATGATGACGGCTCGGGCTCTGATTCGGAGCCGTGGGAAGGAAGATTCTGGAACTGGCTGGAGCTGACAAATCTGAGCAACTCTGTCGGCGCGGCGGACTCGGACCCGGACCCGACCTGGGCTGGCACTGGCACCTTCTGGCACCTTCGAGCCGAGGCACGGCCAGTGCAATGCGCCCCCGCCGACTCGGAATCGGAATCGCTGCACAGCTCTGCTTATTCTTCTGTGTATTACTCGGACGTTCCCTAGGGCACTTGGCTTGCTCAGCCTACGTGGCAGTTCATATCGTCTTACAGTATAAGTACTGATCCTCCTTGCCTTGTCCAATGTCTACTCCCTGGTCTTGGTCTATTTTTGTTTCTCGCCGAGTATAGGCCATGACTGCTATTGCGACTCCTGCTTCCGTCCATTCATCACCCCACTTCTTCACTCTCCATCGCAACGACTTTCCTACATCTCACCGGCATCCACATCACCCTCGCGACTCAGCTGGGCCACTGACTCCCTTGGCACATCACAATCCGTTCGAAGCATTTTCTCCTCGTCGTCAGAGTAGTGCCAACTCGCCTTCTGCTGCTGCCTCCTGGCGGCACTCCAATCTCCTAGAGCAATTCTCCATTCCTGCCAGTACTCCCTTGATCCAGAACCCCCGTGGTGGACCCTCTCATTATCGAACACCCTCGACTGGCTGGCGTTCACCTTCGACCTCAACCGATAGAAATGTCTTGCGTCGTCCTGTGGCAGAACAGCCCAACAGTAAGCATCTTCCTCCTTTCCAACTTGTATATGGCACCTCATTCTCTGCTATTTAGAGCTCAAGTTGAAGCCACTTGTTTACACTACACCGGAGTTGCTTCGACTTTCGTCCTCGCCTCTGGTAGGCATCAGCGCCGAGTCTCGGCTTATCGTTGATGACCTTGTTGCTCATCATGTGTGGCGCCGCGGCCCGCAGTCGGGCGCGCAGAGGCGGGGTAACCACCGTCATAACCGTAGAGCCTCCAAGCCGCGTTCGTCACATTCATCCACGGATGATTCCGACGATCATGATTAGTGAGCCGTTCGCAAGTTACAAGAATTAGGAATCATCCGAGACGGTGGAATAGAATCATTTGGTGTAGCAAATGAATGCGCCCAATCCTTTAAATTAAAGCATAGACCATTTAATGATCTTGTAGTACCAGACTTCACCGGGTTAATAGTGTGCGGCTGAGGCTGACATGTCCATGAGCGAATGACAAATCAATTTTGAAATTTCCGTCTTCCAAAGCGCCCTGTCGGATACCAAAATTGGATCGGGGCGGAGTTTGTATTAATTTCTGGGTTTCTTTTCCTTCTACTTGTCTCTGTCTCCTTTTCTGCGGCCACGCGAGACGCATCCTACTCACCATGGACGTCGACATGAAAATCAAGGATGACCTTGAAAAAGAAAAAGATCGTGACTACGACCGCGACCGCGATAGGGACCGTGATAGAGATAGGGACTCGCGACGCGATAGAGACCGCGACCGCGACAGGGACCGTGACCGCGACAGAGATAGGGATCGCGACAGACGAGACTCTGGTAAGTTTTTCCCCAGACCTATTCCCTCACTGTTTTTGTCACCCTGACCACTTTTTCCTTTGTCATCACAGCTCGAAGCAGACGTGGTGGTGGTAGTGGTGGTGGCGGCGATCATTGGGAGCCCGAAGACCGAGAGCGCCGCAATAGTGACGTGCGTTTACCTTTTCATGACTCTTTTCACCATGGTGCGATATCACGCTGCTTATTTTATCTTTCCCCATCCATAGCGTCGTCGTCGTTCACGCTCGCCACGTTCACGTTCACGTTCACGTTCACGTTCTCGCTCACGTCGACGTTCTGCCTCTCCCAGTCGGCGCCGCTCGCGCCGCTCACGATCCCGCGGGGGCTCTTCGCGCAGCCGCTCTCGCGACCGCGATCGCAAGCCGTCGGAAGCGTTCCCACGCTCGCTTGGTGGACCAATCAACGCACCGCACGAAGAGGCAGTTGAGTTTGCCAAACATAGCAAGCGGGAGAACCGCGTATATATTGGAAATCTCAGCTACGACGTCAAATACCGCGACTTGATCGAGTTTATGCGGGGAGGTGGGTGGGGGGCTTTTTAGTGGCTGGCCTTTTCTTCCTTTTTTGGTTGTGGTAGTTGTGGTGTGGCAACGGCCGCTGTGGTGGTCTTGGGTCGATACCATTCCCCTGGAGGTAAGGGGGTTGGAAAGCGGAGGCGGGGCCGGAACGAAGGCACGGAGGCAGAGAGCGAGCTTGATCATTCCCGGTGCGCAGGACTCGCATGTCCCTAGGAGAGCCTTTGTTACGGTTCAGGAGGGGCAAGGCTTAGAAGTTGAAGGGGGCCCTTAGTTTCATTTTTCCGGTTCTTGACGGGCCATAGCGAGATGTGAGGATGGCTGAGCTGATTGTCGGGGTTACTAGCTGGTGAGGTCCTATTCGCCGAGGTTCTCGTTACGCCGACTGGAATCTCAAAGGGATGCGGGTATGCCTCTTTACTTAATCTGTTCTCCATCCGTTCTGACTGGGGTTGTGTTTCAGGATCGTCGAATTTGCGTCACAGGAGGACTCGCAGCGTGCTATTCGGGAGCTCTCGGAGCAGCCGCTTTTAGGCCGTCCTGTGTTCATTCGAGAAGTCAGCACCAATTTCGTGTTTAGGGCACAACTTACTCAACGAGAATTCAGGATCGGGAGAATGAATCACGCTTCGGTGCCACGCCTGTCCCAGGGAAAATAGGTATGGCAATGGCTGGTCAAGGCCTCACTGCTGGCCCTCCACCTCGTCCGGCATATCATAATTCTTTCGGTCAAAATCCCGGAAACCAGCTTTACGTTGGGAATGTGAGCCTTCGCCCAATTTTTATATATAGTGAAGCCGAGCTTACTGCTGTCTTAGCTACCGTACCAGGCCGGCTGGCAGGACTTGAAGGACTTGTTTAGGTCCGCAGGCAATATTATCCGCGCCGACATCAATATTGGAGCAGACGGTCGTCCTAAAGGCAGCGGCACGGTGATCTTTGAAACAGCTAAGGATGCTCAACAAGCAATTAGTGCGTGCGGGTTCCTCTGTCTCCTCTTCAGTAACTTATGGTATTCTAGGCATGTACAATGGATTTGATTGGTATGGTCGCATCCTTGAAGTCCGCGAGGTAAGTTTTGCCGTATACTATTTCCTTATGCTCATGATCCGGCCATTTAGGACCGTTACGCGGGTTTATCCGGGCCTGGTGGTTATCGCGGTGGCTTCCGCGGTGGATTGCGGGGCTTCCGTGGCGGCTTGCGTGGTTCACCCTACAGCGGGCGCGGTGGCTACGGGCGCGGTGGCTATACTGCTGGCGGACGCAACTTCTCTGACCAGGACCTTTACAAAGACTACTCGGGTCCGGATCAGCAGGCAGGTGGCTACGGTGGAACTTACGATGGAGGATATACGGGAGGGTACGGAGGAGGTTATGGTGCAGGCGCTTACGAGTCAGAGCCCAGTCAGCAAATAATGGTTCGCAACGTGAGTTATCTTTCCACTCCCCTCATCTGCAACGCCGGTGTGGGATGTCAACTGATTGGTAACATACAGTTACCATGGTCAACCGCAAATGAGGACCTTGTTGAGCTCTTCGAGACGACGGGCCAAGTCGAACTTGCGGAAATCTTGTTCGACGGCACGCGATCCAAGGGCGCAGGCGTTGTGCAGTTTGCACAGGTTGCAGAGGCAGAAACGGCCATTGGTGCGTCCTAGGCCGGCAACATTGCCCTTTGCGCTTCTACTGACCAAGAAATGCAGCCAAGTTCCAGCAGTACATGTATGGGGGGCGACCACTTGATGTACGTTTTAATGATCGTTGGCACACATTTACACCCACGGCGGCCAAGGGAGGGCAAACGGTGTCAATGCAGCCGGATGGGATGTGAATGATTTACTTATCTCTTTGTCCTCTATCCTCTATCCATATGACATGTGTCGTAGTTCTCATCTATGTCAGTTGGGGCTCATTTGGGTAAAAGTACTATGATGTAGATACACTCCTTTAAATGACACAAGTGATTTAAATGTGCTGCGGAAAGTTTGTTATGACAGGTTTGCATAGTGGATGGGTTAAGTCAGAGGTCAGAGGTTCTATGCCTCATCAGTGAGTTGCAACTCCTCACTAGTTGTTACCAGGGACCTACACCCCTCATTATGCAGAAAGTCTTCTACATCCTCTGTTATACCAACTGTGACTTTTTACCTCTCCTTTATACCTCTGCTGATACACTTCTATGGCTAGTGTTTCCACAGCTCAGCTCTGCTTGGTTCGGCTCAGTTTATACTGGCTCATCCAAATTTGGACAAGCTGCACCAAGTGGCTTGGGTCAGCTTGGCTTGGAATAGGCTCAAGCACGCTTGAGCCACAGCTTACTACTATATTTGGAATCTCAAGGTGGGCCTGGCAACAGAGGCAAGGGCATGAAGTCTGGTCTGTTGCAGTATGAATCTCTCATTCTTTACAACCTATTAACAGCACTCACTATCTCAGACATTGGATTCAGAACACACCCTCATGTTTCAGTCCACAGTTGGCCCCATTATCTCACACAAAAACATACAGTTGAAATTGTCATAACAAATAACGAATAATTATCCACAATTTCTTTCTTCTCCAAAAAACTCCCCTCGAAATTTGGCATGTGTATAATGGCCATTGGTTTCCATCCATGCTCAGGTTTTCATATTATTCTAAGAAGGGGAGCGAGTAGTACAATCAAATAAAGTGCTAAGCGCCCTATTCGTTATGACAATTTCAACTGTAGCATCATCCATCTCTCCATTACCTCCCTGTGCCACTGTCTTCTTGGACTTCCTCTTCCCCAGGGCTGTCCATACTGTCAAACTTTGATGATAGCACCTATGGCTATGGCTATGGCATTACTGTACCCATAAGACTACTGTATCTGTACAGCCAACTGCCATTACAGTACGGTGTGCACCCCTACATCAGCAAATTCACATTTTTCTTGTCATCTTTTCAGAGCTTTTCAAGGCTTTTCAGCTGGTTGACAAGTGAACAAGCTGCCACAAGTCAGAACAGGATAACAAGATGACAAGTTGAGTGATAAAGACAACTTGACAGCTTGGAAATAATCCATCCACACCGGGAATCAAACTCCTGACATCAAAACAAATTATGTCATCAGCGCGGCACAACTTAACCACTGCACCAAAGCAGTCATTATTTACAGTATCACTAAAATCTATACATCATACAAATTGTGAAAATTATTAAAGTGTCTTAGAATGTCCTATTAACAATATTTAGCTTTTTCTGAAGTGCACTTAAGGGTGCCTAAAAGCATCTAAGTAAGTTAAGTTAACAATCTGCCCACTACTGACCGTGGGAATATCGATCGGATGAAGCCGAAAGTCGCAGCGGAGCAAGTTCAACTTTCTCACCCACTGAAAACGTGACTTGTGATTTTTTCATGACACAAGTTGGAAGTTTCTCAGTCAGCAGTCAGCAATTCCTTCCTCCTTCCTCCTTCCTTCCTCCTTCCTCTCCTCTCCTCTCCTCTCCTCTCCTCTCCTCTCCTCTCCTCTCCTCTCCTCTCCTCTCCTCTCTTGGTCCTGGCCTCCCCCCACTCTACCTGTTTGGCTGCCACGTGTGCAGCCGTGTTTGCTGCTCCCACACCGCGGCAGCGCTTAGTTGCGCCACAGGCAAGTATCTTTTTCATAATTCTTTCAACTGAATTTTTCTTTTTTTGCAGTATTTGTTTCCACTGTGACCGCACCCACCACTCCCTTGCCACCGCCACCGACGTTGCGGCGGCATCGCTCCTCGTCATCCCTTCCAGCGGTCCCACTGCCCCTCCCGTGCGAGCCACGTTAGCTGCGCCAAAGGTAAGTTGATTTTTTAGTCTTTATTCAACTGACTTTTTGTTTTTTGCAGTATTTATTTCATATTGCGGTTGCACCGCCATTCCCTCACCGCCGCCGACATTGCGGCGGCACAGCTAGTGCTCACCCTCCCCCCCACCTCTGCAGCATTCTGCTGTGGTGATGTGACGACGACATGGCGACGCGGCGACACCACGATGTGACAACAATATGGCGATGCGGCGACACCACGACGCGACGACAATATGGCAACGCGGCGACACCACGATGCGATGACAATATGGCAATGCGGCGACACCACGACATGATGACAACATGGCGACGCGACGACAACACGACACGGTGATGCAACGACACCACAACACAGCAACGCGGCGACACAATGGCACCGCGACGTGACGACACCACGACGCTGCGACGCCATGACACGACGACACAAACGCAGCAACATGGCAATACGATGCCACAACGCGACCACACTACGACACGGCGACGCCACGATGCCACGATGCGGTGATGTGGCGACACAGTGGCACGACAGCATGATGGCATGGCAATGCGACAACACTACAACACCACAACGGGGTGACGTGACCACGACGTGACGACACAGCGACGCAGTGGCACGGCGACACCACAACGCAGCGACGCGATGTGACGACAGGCTCTCTGTTACTGGCACCAAGTGTAGTCATACTGTAATGTAGTTATGTTGTAATGTAGTTTTTAATGCAATTAGAGCTTTCTATAAAAAGACTGATGACTATATGCCTCAACTTGTTCAACTTGTTCAACTTGTGATCTTGCCAGCACTTGTTTGAGAAAAATTGTGCTGAACTTGCAGGAAAATTGACATAGCTGGTCAGCCTTGCAACTTGCAGACTTTTCTAGCTTGCACAAGCTTGCACAAGTCGTGGCAAGTCCCGAAAAGAAATATGTGGGAATACTGATGGCCTAGTGGTCCCAAGGCTGTAAATAGTTGTAAGAACTGTTGGGGTGCCTCTTTTTTACTGCAGATCCTCATGTAACTTAACAATTATTGATGTGGTAGTGATTGTCAGTGATGAAATAAATCATTTATTGAGTCCTTTTATTTTGTTTTGAGTGTCTATTGACTATACAATATCTATGGCCTTTGTAGGTTACACAGCTACAATACAAAACGTCTACATTAACAAAACAAGCACAGTGTCCTTGCGTGAAATCTCAGATATGTATTATGATTTGTTTATCTTATCTTGTGATTATATTTTGTGTCCTGATGTCTCAGATGTACGATCCTAGTGTATTGTTCTACCTACTGTACTGTGTCACGGTATCTCGATGTTCTACGGACTGTTCTTTCTTTCCCAGACTGTTAGGGTAGGACGTTCCCTTCTGTACGACTTGTACGTCTTGGATTGGCAGAGGCGGTCGATCGTTCGGTGCTCAAGTTAAGAGCAAGAGTTCGGGTGGTTCACAAGATGAGAGGAGGAACTGGAATGCAGGCACCCAGCAAAGGAGTTTCGAGTAACAAGTCCTGTTTATTGAGAAGGACTAATCTGCAGTACTAGGTGGTCTACTACAGGTTTATATAGCTAAAAGTACAGTGAGGTCATTGGAGCACGGTGGAGTAATATGAAGTCATAGCGGGGCTCCTTAGTAAGGAATGAGTCAGGGTGGAGTCAATGATGTCACAATGATGAGGGAGGCTGTGCGGTAAGTGAGGTACGTCATGAGTCAGGTGAGAGGGAAAGTGCACAGTCAGAAGAAGGAAAAGATAAGTCCAAGTATTTGTATCGTAACATTATCCCCTTTTTAGGGATGATTGTCCCCAATCTCAACAATCGTATCCTTCGTTATAGTCCTCGTACGCATCGTAAGCGTACTCCCAATACCTATCATCCTCGGGTTGCGGGTGTGGGCACTTCTGGTTGCTGTACTTCTTTGCCCGGCACTCCTTGAAGTCCTCACAGCGGTAGTGGGGAAAGCGGCAGGTCTCCGCGCTGTGTCCCTTGCTGTCGCAGAGGTGGCAGTAGGAATCCCAAATGCAGACCTCTCTGGTGTGTCCGAGGCGGTGACAACCTTCACAACGATGGCGGGCTTCCCAATTCTTGGGGCAGAACTTACGGGTATGTCCGTGAAGGGCGCACATGGTACACACAGGGCCTTGAGGCGGCCAGTTGGGGACAAGGGGATTAGTTGGGGTAGGATTTTGTTGAGACGTAGACGCGGTTGTGGAGGAGGATGCAGCTTCCTGGTTTTGGGCTGCCTTAGGTTTGGGTTCGTCGTGAAGGGTGGGGAAACAGTTGGCATGGCGGGGGTAAGGGTGATAACGGAGGGGATGCGGTAATGGTTGGGTATTTTGCAGTTTGCCTAGGAAATCGGCAGCTTCAAGGCGGTGTTGAGCTTCTTGCCAAATCCTTCTCTCCTTGAAGGCTAGGTCTTGTTGACGGCGTGACTCAATCATGGCAAGGGTCTCCCTGGTACAGGCATGACGGAAGCGTTCTACTTCTGCCTTGATACGTAGGTCGCCTATTTCTTCGATGGCGGCATCGATTTGTTCTTTGGCAGGCGACCCAAAGTAAAGCCGTGAAAGTTCTTGGTCGGTCATACGGGAGTGGGTACCGTCGGGGTTTGGGAGGAATAAGTCTTCTCCGTAGATGTGTTGTCCCGGTCCCTTGGTGAGTAATATTTTTGGGTTGGGGCCGGGTTGGTATCTGATATACTCGGCTACCTCTTCCTTCCAAGTATCTTCGTTCAGGATGGTACGCTTCATAAAGTGGGGGTGTGCTGGGTTATTGTGTAACCAACCCTGCATGGGGTCGGATTCAGGGGAGGGAGATCGAGGGGCGTAGGGGACTTCTCCCTCCTCATCGGGGGATTCGGAACGGATGGGTGATGGTAGTCTGGTGAAAGGTTGAGCGTGAGGGGATGGGGGAAAGTTTGATATTGCGAGGCGTTTAGGGGTGTGTTGATCGTTGAGGGTGCCGTCCTCGTTATGGCCCCTCCAGTGGGTATCAAGCCGCTCTTCGATGCGGCTAAAGTGTTTCAGTTTTGCACCCGCGGATCCCATTGCTTCCATCATGGATCCTAGCATGGTGCTGCACGAATTAGTCAGGTCTTCAGCAGCTTGTGACGCTGCTTGTCGGGTAGCTTGCCACCAAGTGGCACGGGTATCGTCGTAGTGGTGGAAAATGGTGTATTGGGGATCGATGGTTTCTTCCGGCTTCAATTGGTAGAAAGCTCGGGTGAAGAGGAGTTGTTGGTGCTGGGTGAGGTGTTGGAAGACGTACTTCCCAATCTTCTTTTCTACTTTTCGTTTTATTTCTTCGTCGGCTTGGATGGTGGGGATAGGCCAGTGCTTCATTTCTCCCTTGGGTTCCCAATCCGGGGAGACGGGTCGAATGGTATCGGTGTCGTTGTCGTCGATGACGGAGGGGGGAGGAGACTCGGTGACGGAGGAGAGAGGGGAAGCGGGAATAGTGAGAAGGGTGGGGTCGATGGTGGTTTGCATAGTTCAGTTGGTTGTTTACGGGGATGGGGTATGTATCGTACGTATCGTAGGGTATATATAGAGTTCTTACTTTGTGGCTGTTGGGTGTTGTTTGTGGAACTTTGTGATCAAGTCTGGAGCGTGTATGACGTCGTGGTCCTCCCACGTGTTGTCGGAGTTGGGATATCCTTTCCACTTGATCAGGTATTGGAGCTTCTTTTGTCGTCCGGTGCGTCTAGAATCTCTTATCTGCTCCACTTCGTATTCTTCTTGTCCGTCGATAAGGTCAGGAGGTGGCCTCGTGTAGTTGGGGCCGTGGGTTGTCGTTTCTCTATACGGGGTAAGGAGGGAGATATGGAAGACGTCATGTATCTTCCACGAGGCAGGGAGTTTCAATTGATACGTCACGTTGGAGAGTCTTTTGATGATCTGGAACGGTCCATGACGTCGGGGGGCTAATTTTGCTGTCGGGTGCGTGGTTTTAAGGTTTGTCCCCTCGAGCCAGACCTTCTGTCCCTCTTGATAAGGTGTGAATTTCCGTGGGGTTCGGGTCATGAGGCGTTGGGCCCAGACCATGGCTTGATGGGCTTCTTCTCGGAGTTTCTTCATTACGGAGATACGTTGTTCCACTGCGGGGTTCTCGGTGATTTTGGGGGTCCATTGGCTTCTGGGGTTGTATCCCATGAGGAGTTCGAATGGGGTCTTCTTCGTTGTGTGGCTGGGCCAGGTGTTAAGGGCGAATTGGGCGTACGGGAGCCATTTAGCCCAGTCGTTCTGTCGCTGGTTGACCCAGAACCTGAGGTATTGTTCCAGTTTCTGGTTTGTTCGTTCGGATTGGCCGTCCGTCTGCGGGTGGTACGCAGTGCTTATGTTCTGTTGGATGTCGAATCGTTTGCATAGGTTGGTGATGAAGGATGATATGAATCGGGGATCTCGGTCGGATATTATGCGTCGGGGAATGCCGAAGTGTTTGAACACGTGATCGAGGTATAACTTGGCCACTCCGGGTCCGTCGATGGTCTCGTTACAAGGGATAAAGAGGGTCATTTTCGTGCAATCGTGATCGGTTATGGTGAGGATGGTGTCGTATTCGTTCGATTTGGGGAGTTTGGTGATAAAATCGAGGGCTATGGTTTCAAATGGGAGTGCGTGTTGGGGTGTTATCGGTACTAGTGGTCGTGGCATTTTGTTGGTATTGACTTTGTTTTCTTGGCATTTTGCGCATCCTTGTACGTATTCCTTGATGAATTTGTACATGTCGGGCCACCAGTAGAGTCGTCGAATGAGTGCAAAAGTTGTTGAAATGCCGGGGTGTCCGGCGGTTGGTGTGTCATGGTGGAAGTGTGCTATCCCCTTTTTAAGGTCGTTGGGTCCCACAACGACCATTGCGTCTCCTTTCCAGTATATGGCGTTGTATTTGGTGATGTCGTATTTTGAGATCCACGTTCGTAGAGTCTCTTCGTTTCGTGCCTGTTCGATAGTGACGTCTCTGAGGAGGTTGTCGTATGGTGGGTCGGATTGGATGGTGTTGGCGAATAGTGTGGCGGGGAGGACGATGATTTTGTCGTCCTTTGTGGAATCTCCGTAGTCGGGTCGTCTTGACAGGGCATCCGCTCTTTTGTTTTCCGAGCCCTTGACGTGGTGGATTTCGATGTTGTATTCTTCGAGATCCAATGCGTAGCGGGCCACTCTTCTCGAGACTGTTTGTCGTTCCTGCCAATTTTTGAGTGCTTCGTGGTCGGACCATACTTTTACTTTATAGGGGGTTCCGGCCACGAAGTGTCTCCAGTTTCTCAGGGCCCATACGATGGCCATGAGTTCTTGGTCGTAGGTGGTGTATTTTTGTTCTTCTCGGCTAAATGTCTTTGAGTAATATGCTACCACTTGAGGTTTCTTGCGGGGGTCTCGCTGGAACAAGACCGCTCCCATCGCGACTTTTGACGCGTCGGTTTCTATTTCGAATGGTAGGTTGAAGTCGGGTTGTCTTAGGGCTGGGTAGGCGGTGGCTAGAGCTTTTAGTTGGTTGAAGGATTGTTGGGTCTCCTCGGTCCACCTGTAAGGGGTCGTTTTCTTGGTTAGTTCTGTTAGTGGTTTTGCTTTTTGGGCGAAATTTTTAAGGAATGGTCGTAACCACCCTATGAGGCCCATAAAAACTCGTAACTCGTGGAGAGTTTTGGGGATGGGCCACTCCTTTACCGCTTCTACTTTTGCGGGGTCCATTAGCAGTTTTCCGTCTTCGATTACTAGTCCCAAGTAGGTGATCTTCTTCTGTTCAAAGAAACATTTGGTCGCCTTGAGGTACAGGTCGTGTTTCCTTATAACGTCTAGGACTTCTCGTACTAGTTCTTGGTGGTGTGGGAGGTCATTGGGGGTGGCGATCAAAATGTCGTCTAGGTAGCAAAGGACTTCTCCCTTTGCTATTTGTCGGCTAAGGATTTCGTTCATGAATTTTTGGAAAGTGGCAGGGGCGTTGCAAAGTCCAAAGGGCATTACCCTGGGTTGCCAATGTTGAGGGGGTCGTGTGCGTGTAGCTGGGGTTACGAATGCGGCTTTCCATTCGTCTCCTGGTCGGATTCGGATATTGTTGTATCCGGTGCGTATATCTAGGGCGGTGAATAGTCTGGCGTTAGCTAATCGTCGGGTGAGATCCGTGAGGTTGGGGAGGGGTTGTTGATCCTTGACGGTATATCGGTTTAGGGGTTTGTAGTTCACCACTGGTCGTTTCGTTCCGTCTTTCTTTTCGACAAAGAAGAGGGGTAGTCCATAGGGTGATTTGGACTCTTCGATGTATTTCTTTTTGATTTCTGGCTCCAGGTATGCATCTACTGCGTCTTGTTCGGCCAGGGTTACTGGGTAGGGTTTTCCTTTTAATGATGGTGGGGCGTCCGGTGTCAGGTTGATTGCGTGGTCCCAGGGTCGTGATGGGGGAAAGCGTTTTGCCTTTTCTTCGCTAAATACGTCTTTGTAAGCGTGGTATGCCTTGGGGACGATTTGATCCCAGGTTTTCTGGGCTTTCTTCTTCAGTTCCTTCACTGCTATTTCCGTGGCTATCGTGGTCTTTCTGATAGCCTCGGGTGCTCTTGTCCTTCGTAGGGGTTGTTCTTTGTCGGTTGGTCCTCGTTGTTCAATCTTGATAGGTTCCCCTTCTAGTTTCCCTTTTGTCCAGTTGACCTTTGGGTTGAAGTCGTGGAACCATGGGTATCCTAGGATGTGTCGGTCGTTTCCTAGGTCCGTGATGTAGAATGTCTCGATATGGGTTTTTGGTCCCACGGTCACGTGTAGGTCCATGAAATACTTGATGAGTCCGGACCGGTTCTTGGTTCCGTCCACATTTTTGACTGGTTTTGGTGTAGGGAGTCGTAGGGGTTTGAATCCTAGTCTTTTTACCGTTCGATGGTCCATAAAATTTGCGGTTGCTCCTGAATCTAGGAGGGTTTCTTCTTCGGCCGTCGAGCATGCTGATTGTAGAGAAGTTGATACTTTCATTGAATTTCGTCTCGATACAAATACAGCATTTACTCGAAGCGCTCGCACCCAGGCCGTGAGGTTTGAGCTTCCTAAAAACCCCCTTGAGCAAAGGCTTGCGCCAAAAACTCTTCTTTCTCCTCGCTCGTCATATTGTTAATCATACCGATGAGTTCTGGGGCAGAGGGTCCCGAAACAACCGTTTCCTCGTTGCTTTCGGTCTCCTCTTGTTCTTCTTCTTCCGTTTCTTCGATTTTGGCCGTCCTGATGTTGGCCGGTTTGGTGAACGGTTTCTTTGGCTTGGTAGGACAGTTTCGGGATACGTGTCCTTTCTTTGCACAGCGGAAGCATTCTCCCGCTTTGAATCTTCGTTCCTTTTCTTCGTCTGTGAGGGCGGCATTGATTCTGTCGACATCCATTGGGATTACTTGGTTGTTGGGGCGTCTCTGGTTTCCCTGTTGTTTTCCTTGAAGGCCTAGGCCTTGACGCCATTGGTTCTCTGTCTTTCCTTGGAAGGTCTTTCCCTTTGGGGTCCATTTTCGTTTCCACTCGGGGCGCAGCGCCCTGAGGCGGTGCCATACGTTGTTTTGGTTCTGGACCGCGGTCATCCACGAGTTCCAATCGGTAGGTGCATCCATAGTGACGACGTGTTGTACCATCGACCAGGGGAGCCCATTTATGAATAGGTCCAAGGTTCCTTGTTCGTTTAGACCGTACCCTGCGTCGTGTGCCAGGGTTTTAAATTTCGATATGTATTCGTCCAGTTTTCCCGACTCCATATGGAGATCGTGGAGTCGTTCGGCGGCGAATTGCCTTGCGCCCGTGTCGGTAAAGGTCATGACGAATTTCTGGAGGAATTCGGTCCACCAGGCATTGTCGTCGACGGGTCTCTGGACGTGTCCTGTGGCAGGGTCGTCTGGTGCGGTAAGGGTATCGATCCAATCGTAAATTTCTTGGGTGAAGGCTTCAACTGCCTTGCCTTTCATGTAGGTGAGGGTGTAGAGGACTCGTTGGAGGGGGGTACTAGCGATGTAGTTTCCCGTGTTCAGCGCGAAAAGTAGCTTTATCTCTCGGATAAAAGCTATCGAGTTCTTTCGGTCTCCATCGAAAGTGGTGGGGGTGGCTCCAATCAGTGGGCCGGTTCTGAAGGGGGCGGGGTTCTGGTTGCCTTGTCCTGCCTGTTGCTGTTGTTGTTGCTGTTGCTGTATCTGCGCTTGGTGCTGTTGCTGGACCTGTTGTTGCTGTTGCAGTTGGGCCACTGCTGCATTGGCGGCTGCTTGTGCCTGCGCTATGTTCTGGGCGGCTAGATTCTGTACTCCTTGGGCTACTACTTGTGCCATGACTGTTTGGATATTCTGTTGAGGTGTCTGGGTTCCTGCGGGTAGTTGTTCGATGAGGACGTCTGGAGGTAATGGGATGTAGGGGGCTTCGGATGTTGGTTCGTCGATAATGAGGGGTGATAGGAGTTGGGGTGCAGGTTCAGGGACTGGGTCGTGGTATTCGAGTGGTTCCTCTGGAGCGTCAACTGTGATTGGTTCTCCCTCTTCTGTTGTATCGGACGCGAGTTCCTCTCCTTCGGAGATGTGTCCAAGTTCGAGTTCTAATTCGTGTTCTCTGGTGAATACCAGTCGTTCGGATGTACACAGGGATCCGTTGATGAAGTAAAGTGGGTACCACTTGTGGTCTGAATATTCAACGGGTAGAGCTTTT
>QLPC01000807.1:0-10010 GCA_003314055.1 Lactifluus hygrophoroides | reverse complement strand
CGAGAGAACGTGTGGGCCTCGACCCTGTGATCACGAGTCAGCTCGGACAGTAAAGTGATTAACTTACGGGCGTGTGAAAGGTGCTTGTGTTTGGCCCTGTTCACCATGTTGGCCAGCACCGCCCGGCGAGAAATAAGTAAGGTAACAGGAGCATGATGCTCCGAGAGAAGCCGAGAAGCCCTGAGATAATTACCGAGGGCTGTGAGGCCCTCCGCCATCGACGTCATCTGCGACCCCACGTCGTCCGCCGTGCCCCTCGCCCAGGCCGAGGCAATAACGTCCCGCCCCCGACGAAGAATGAAGGAGGTGAAGAAGGGGGGGGACGGGACCGCCAGGATGTCCACGCGTAAAGTAAAAAGGGTCGAGGGCGGCCAGAAGAGGGCCCCCCTCGCCCGCGCTGGGTCAGGGCGCGAGAAGATGAAAAGGTTAATATCCGACCAGAAAGCCCCTGCGCCGCGTCGCATAGGTAACGCAAATGAAGAGGGGCCAGTGGGCCGCATGCGTGATAAGAAGGTGGGGGTTTCCCACGAGGTCAAGGACGAGAGGACGGGGTCCTCCCGCCAAGGTAAGAGGGGGACAGCGTCCGGCGGCAAAAGGACCAGCCGGCGCGAGTAAGAGACCGAGAGCTTACGTAAAGTGTACACGATGGGCGGGATGGCAAGGGCGACGTGCAGCGGCGCGGTCGGGGTGGTGCAGAAGCAGCCGGAGATCCGGTGCACCACCTCGTTCTGGGCGACCTGCAGGGAGGCAAGGGCGGCCTTGGACAGCCGGTCAGTGAACCACACGGCCGAGCCGTACGTGAGAACGGGAAGGACTATCCCGGTGTAGACCCGACGCCAGAGCATGGCATCGAGGCCCGACACCGAGTTACCTAAGATCATGAGCGCGGTCGTGGTGGAACGAGCGCGGTTGGTGACGATCTTGACGTGGTCCTTCCAGGTCAGTTGGCTGTCCAGGTAGACGCCGAGGTAGCGGACCACCTTGCTGACCCGGACCCGAGTCTCCCCGACGAAGGGGTCGCGGTAGAAGACGATCGTGGGCGGCGGGCGCGGGTTGAGCACCGAGCGCGCAGCGAGGCGGGGGGTGTGTCGGCGTTGGCTAAAGAAAATGAACTCCAACTTGTCAGCATCGGCCCGCAGGCCCACGTCGCGCAGCCAACCCAAGACTTCCTCCAGTCCAGACAGCACCCGCCGCGCGGCGTCGCGGTGCGTCAGGCCCGGGGCGAATATCGTGCCGTCATTGACGTACATACCCAGTGCGCGGCCCTCCCAGGTCCGGTTGAAGTGGCGGAGCATCGGCGCCGTGTACAAGGCGGAAAGCAGGGGCGAGAGCGGGGAGCCCTGCGGGGTGCCGAAGGAGACGTCGAAGACCGACGACTCCTTGCCGTTGAAGGAGAACCGGACGCGGCGTTGAGTGAGAAAGGAGGAGAGCCAGCGGACGACCGATGCTGGGAAGCCGAGGAGGGCGCACACGTGGAGCAGTCTCGGGCCGTACAGGTTGTCGAAGAACCCAGACACGTCGAAGAGGGCCATGGCGCCCACCTGCCCGGAGTGAATGGTGGCCGAGGCGCGGTGGGCGAGCGACACGACGCCGTCGACCGCGCAACTGTAGTCGCGGGAGCTGAACTGGTTGCGCGGTATGAGGCCGAACTCGTTGACGTCCTGCAAAAGGCGGCGGGCGATCAGCTTCTCGAGCAACTTACCGCAGCACTCGAGCAGGTTGATGGGTCGATACGACTTGGCCGCCGCGTAGTCCTTGCGCGCGGGCTTGGGCAACACCACGCACCGAGCTTCGTGCCACGGGTGGTGGCCGATCGACAGGCACTTGTTGAAAAGGTGCACGAAGCGGTCCGTGCGTGCGGTGAACGCCCAGCGGAGGACCTGGTAGTCCACCCCGCTGATGCCCGGCGCGGACGACGTTGAGGTGTCGAAGAGGGCGGCCTTGATCTCGTCTTCGTCGCAGACGTAGGTGGGGCGGGCTGGCAAAGGGGGAGGGTCAGAGGGTAAGGAGACGGCAGGGGTGATCGCGGGCGGCGTGAAGAACCGTCCGCGCAGCACGTCCGACATCTCGGCATGGTCCGCGGTGCGGCCACGGGGAGGAGGGAGGGAGAGGGGCTGGACGTCCGCCTGGCGGCGGCCCAGGCACCACCTGGCACAGCGCCAGACGTCCGAGGGGGAGATGTCGGAGTAGAGCTTGTCCGTCCACGTGCGCTTGGCGTCCGCCACCACGGCATGCCAGCGTTTGCGCGCGAGGGGGAGGTGGGGGGTGCCCGCGGCTTCCCGCAGCTCGACCAGCGCTTCCGCGCACGAGTTGTTCCACCAGCAGGTGGACGCGGGATGCGGCGTGCGGCGGCGGGAAAAGAAAAGGGAGGAGGTGGCGTTGATGTCCGCGATGAGTTGCGCGGCGGCATGTTCGAGGGAGGGGACGTCCGTGATGAGCCACGTCGGGAGCTCGGCGAAGGATTCCATCCACGCGTGCTTCATCGACCCCTCCAGCACGAAGCCGGAGAGGAGTTGGCGTTCGATGGAACGGACGAGGGAGGAGGGGCGCCAGTGGATGACCAGGGCGGCGTGGTCGGAACCGAGGGAATCCGCGAACGAGACGGTGAGTTCGGAGAGGACGTCGTACGTGGTGGCGGCGGTGTTGGCGATTGCGAGGTCCAGGACGGAGTGATGAGGGTAGCCATGGCGAGTAGCGAAACCCGGGGCGTTAAGGACCTCGAGGAGGTTGTCGTCGAGCCAGGAGCCCATCGCCGCCGCCCAGCGGGACGGCGTCTGCATCGGGCGGGACCAACGTGGGGAGTGCGTGTTAAAGTCCCCGAGCAGCAGCGCGGGCTCCGACTTGGGAGGGGAGTGGGAGAAAAGAGAGTGCAACGCGTGCCCGCCGTTAGCGGGCACCTTGTGATAAATATTATAAAGATAAAGAACTTCGTCACCTCGCATCGCCCGAGAGGACGTCGACAGCTTCATCACCATGCAAGAAGGCGACGCGAGCGGGTGATCCGTCAGATGCACCACCGTGACGTCGCGGCAGAGGGCCGCCCGTACGTAAACGACGACGTAATAACGTTTGTCCGCAGTCAACAGGGGCGGGTGGAAGACCCACCAGGCAGAAGTAAGAGAGGGGCCCTGAAGGGGGACACCCGTGGGGTCAAGGTCCGAGCGAAGGGTCGCTAACCGGACAATTTTGGGTTCCTGGATAAGGAGAATGTCAGCATGGGAGTCCGGGTCGTTCAACAAGCCAATAGTCCGCGTGTAATTCCGGTTCACGTTCACGGACATGATGTGCAACGGGGGCCTGCCCTTCATGAGGACGGGTTCCGGGAGGCGAATGCGCGGCCGAAGGGGCCGGCGCGGTGGTGAGCGATCTCGCGGTTGATCTCCTCGACGGTCGAACCATTGTCGACGAGGGTGCGGATGGCGTCGAGGAAGATGGGGGCGAGGCCCGACACGTCGATGCCGGAAGGAAGCGGTTGGGTGCCCAGCATGTCGGCCGTCGGGGCTGAGGAAGGGACGGGGGCGTCCGGCATCGCGACGTCGGGGGCGTCGTCGATGCGGGCGAAGGCGGGTGGGTAGACGGGGGGAGGCGGGGCCTCGTCGGAGGAGGAGTCCACCGCAATGCCCTGCGACGGCGAGTCGCCTTTCGGGTCGCGGAGGCGTTTCGCCGAGGGGCACTTGCCGTGCTCACGGCAGTGGTGGCCCGCCGCCTTGAGGTTCGGCGTGGCCGCGCAGTTGATGCAGCGGAGGGGGCAATCACACACGCCCGCCTTGGCGTGGGACGTGCGGCGGGGGCACTGGAGGGGGTGGTCCTTTGCCTCGTGGCGGCCGCCGCACACGAAGCAGATGACGACCTGAGCCGCCTTGCGGCAGCGCTCGACGCCGTGGGCCAACGAGTGGCAGCGGTCGCACTGGCGGAAGGGCGCCTTGGAGGCGAACTTGCGAGCCCAGGTGCGCGCCCCGAACATGTAAGGGGGGGACTTGACGATCTTGTTGACCAGGGTGTTGGTCGGGTTGAAGATCGACATGGTGATGGAGCCCTTCGCGGGGAGGGCACCCGCCATGTCGCGCGCGTCGTACGACTGGAGCCACTTGGGCGGGAAAATGTAAGTGACCCCCGCGAAGAGAGGGTTAAGGTGGAGCTCAGCGATGAGTTCCGAGCTGGAGGGGAGGGAGTCGTCGTCAAAGTTGCGGACGATGGTGACCATGTTGAGCATGAGGCGCGCATACCCGTCCTTGGGCGCCAGCGTGCCGCGCGGGAACGGCTTGGTCAGAATGTCCTGGTGGCTCATCACCACCTGCACGTCCGGCTTACCCGCGAAGGTGAAGACGAAGTTGGGGTCGGACTGGGAGCTCCAGCGGCCCCCGAGGAGGTTGAGTGTGGAGCGGACCGCGGTGAGGTCCTGGCGGACGCGGCGGGCGATGTCCGCGCCCGAGGCGCGCATGCGGGAGCCGGAGGCGGAGCCCGGCACGGCGGGGATCACGACCGTCCACTCCATCGTGTTGAGGGTCGCCTGTCGAGTCGGCGTCGGGGGTTTCGGCCGGGCCCGGGGGGTGGGAGCGCAATGCGCGATCAGCTTGTCCACGATCGCCTCCTTCGGGACGCTCGCGCCAATGGCCACGAGGTGGTTACCGGTGACGAACCGGTAGTTCTCGACGACCTTGTCGCGCGGCATCGCCAGCAGCTGCGCCCTGGTGAAGGGCAGCTTGGGCTTCGCGTGCGAGGCGGATGGTCCCGACGGGGCGGGCGGAGGCGGCACGGTGCCGAGCGGGTTACGGGTGCGGTTGGATCCCTTGGAGTGGGGCGAGCCCGCAGCCGAGGCGTAGGAGGTCGGGCGGATGGTTCTGCCACGGGGGCCGACCGCCATCCAGTCCCCAGGTTGAGGGGCGGCAGGGGGCGAGGGGCCCGTGATATCGATGACGGGTGGTGTCGGGTCCCACGCCGAGGGGGTCGTCTGACGCGGCGGATCCTCGTCCATCAACCGCATGAGGTCGAGGTCCTCGTGGAACGCGTCATAGATCGTCTGGATGTCCCCAGCGTCGAGGACGTGCGTCGACTCCAGCACGTTGTCGTAGTAGTAATTACCTAGGATGTCAGCAAGCAGCTTCACCTCGTCAGCAGCACCGATGCGTCCAAAAAAGGCCGCAAAAATGTCCGGGCCCGTGTCTGTCGACGCCACCCCGTCCTGGAGGTCCACCAGCAGCAAGCGGGCGTTAGCAGACAGAGTCATCGGCGCGGGAGCGCGCGGCGGCGGCTGGGGCTTGGAAGGAGAGTATCTCCCCTGCCGTACCACCCCCCGTTGAGCTCCCATTTCAACTGCGGCCCCCCGGTTAAGGGAAGGCACGTCCACAGCTAGGGTTTCAGCTCCTTGCTCTCCCCCCACAAGCAGTGCCGGCGCGACCGGCGGTAGTGCAAGGGGGATCCTCGCAGCAGGTTTCTGGGCAGTGGGCCCGGGGGGGTCCCGGAGGACCTGGCGTGTGGCGGGGCGAGAGGCGAGGGACCCATCCTTACCTTTGCCCTTCGCGGCCCTACCGGCATCCCGGCTTACGACGGCCTCGTCGATGATTGCCCACAAGTTCGGCGAAACCCCAGGGGCGACGTTCGAGACCGAGGGGACCAGGCGCTTCTTGGGAGCAGCCACGGGGGGAGGTGGAGGGGGTGCGGGAGTGGGATGTTCGACCGACTTAAGGCGGACGTCGAACTGGTCGAGGCGGGAGGAGATGTGGGAGAGGGCGTCCCTGACTACCCTGAGCTTGGACTCGAGTAGGCCCGCGATGTGAGTGAACATCTGGGCCATCGGGTCCGCCGACATCTGCAGCGCGTTGACGACGGCGGTGGTAGAGGTATTGGTGGCGGCCGACGGGGCGGGGGGCTCGTCGTCGTGGATGAGCATGGGCTGGGCGGACTCCTTGTCCTCCTTGTCGCGCATCGCAGCCACGACCCGCTCCGAGTCGGAGAACTCGTCGAAGACGCAGCGGAGTTCCGCGGGCGTTGGGATGTATCGCACGTCGCGGTCGCCAGGGAGGTAGATGACGGTGTCGTAGACGACGAGGTACCGCGCGAAGGCGGCATCCACGTCGGAGTTGGAAAATTCGAGGGGGCGGACGTATTGGGAGTCAAAGTGGTTGCATACCTCTCCCATCAGCCTTTCCTCGACCACCTCCCGATCGCCCAGGGGGGAGCCGTCGAGCACATCTCCCGAGGGGGTCAACATGACGTTTGAGAACGCTGCCGGGCCGAGGGGCAGCAATGGTGAGGGGTGGGCGAGCTCCACCTCCGAGAAGGAGGTCTTGGAGGGCTTCGCCGTCGGCGGGGTAATCGGACTAGGGGCCTGGGAGGCGCGGGACGAGGCACGGGAGGGGGCGCGGGAACCGTAGGGGTCCGCGACCTGGCGCGCCTTGCCCTTCTTCGCCTTGGTGGCGTTCTTCTTGAGGGGGACCGCACGGATCGCACCCTCGGCCGCGGCAACAACGTTCGCCTTGAGTTGTTCCGTCTCGGCCTTCGTCTTGTTCCTGAAAATCAAATATTCGGCATCAGCTTCGGCAATGTACTTGGCCTTCTTAGCCTCCAGGTCGCGGAGGACCGATTGCTTGGCCTCCTCGAAGACCTGCTCGCGGAACTGCGCCTGCCACGCGTCCCTGTCGGCGAGGACGGCCGCTTCGATCTTGGCACGGGTGTCGCGCACTAGGTCGTCTTCCTCCGTGTCGAGGAACTGCTGGGCCTTGGCGGAGGCAGCGAGCATGATCTCCTCGACGTGCGGCTTGATCACAATGTCGCAGGCTTCGTGCGCGACGCGCTTCTCGAGCGCGAGGACGAACTGGTCACGCAGGTTGTCGATCCACGCCAGCTGGGAGGGGTCAGGGGGGTTAGTCTTTTCCCACGAAGGGAACGCCACGTCCAGTATATCACCAGACTCGATCGCCTCATTTAGGGAGCGCCGGAGGAGAGACACCAGGCTCTGGCGCTTACGGTCGTACCATATGCCGACCTCCTTCGTGAGGCGACGGTTCTCTTCATTGACAATGGTCTTGTGCAGGGCATCAATGTCCTGCCCGACAGTCTTCATCAAGCTGTCGTATTCGGTGGGGGGGAGGACGCCGTTGGACTCTTTGAGGCAGCGCACGCACGTCTGCCATTCTCCAGGGGCGAGCTTCTTGTCGACCATCTCCCTCGTGTCCTTGATGAAGTCCAGCATGGCAACGCAGGCCGAACGGAGGGTGGGAAGGGCACGCATGTCGTGCTTGGTGAAGTGGTTCTTGGGGGAGTCCCCGTCCTTGGCGTGGGTGGAGGCGATACCTTTCACCCCAGCACACAGTACCTCCGTGATCACACGCACGTACGTGTCCAAGTCGAGGGGCCCATGAGGCTCCACCTCCTGTTGCTCAGGGGTGGCAACGGTGTTGTCCTCGGTCTGGAAACCGGCGAGGAGGGTGTCACGAAGGCGGCGGAGAGAAGCGTACTCGGCCGCGCCAGGCTGGTCATCCTGGAAATCGTGGAGGGTGAGAAGGACGTGGACGTCGCAGGGGTGGGAGGGGACGATGCTGGCGACGTCCGAGACGTCGCGGCGGCCAGGAGGGAGTGGGTCGGGAGGTGCAAGGGCAGCGGCGAGGAGAGCGTCGTTGCGGTAGGAGTAGTAGGAGGAGTCGCCCAGCAACTCTCTCTCAGGGTCAGGGAACGGAGCGTCGACGACGGGGTCAACGGACTCCATGGAGTCAGGGAGGTCGGGAGGAGACAATGTAGGGTGTATGCGATGTTTATTGCATATAGTAGTGAGTAGCTAGACCAGCACCAAGTGGGCGAACCAAACAGTGGTGGTGGTTGGAGGAAGAGAAGGATGTTCGTTTCTCCTTTCTTCAGCCATGGTCGGTTTTTGATAGAGACGGAATGTAGTCCTGCCACCTTAACTTCTTTACTGGGTGACGGAGCCGCTGCTCCTGCTGTCTTGATAATGAGCGCAGCGTCCATGGTTCCTTGAGCCCAATTGGGTCGCGGGTTTGCCGCTACAAGCCATGGGTATCCTAACACCATTTGATCCTTCCCCATATCGGCCACATAGAATCTAAGGGTGTGGGTTACTTCTCCCATGGTGACTTCGAGGTCTACGTATTTGTCTACGATCCCTCCTTTGTTTGTCGTCCCGTCAGCGTTGTGTAGTAGTTTAGGACGCCACAACGGTCTTGTTCCGAGTCCATGTTCTTCAACGAACAGTTTCGAGATAAAGTTGCCGGTGGCTCCACTGTCCACAAGAGCCACCAGGTCTGCCTCTTTCAACGCGGTGTGAAAACGAACTAGAAGTCGCATACTATTGAGTCTGGGTAGAAATACATCGCGTTGAAACATAGCTCGAATAAAGGTCTTCTTATTCAAGCTTTCTGAAAATCCTGTCCTCCTTCGGCGCTCTCCCATCTCTTCTGCAATTCCTCATAAGTCGCCAAGTCGCAGGAACGCAAGTACTCGAAGACTTGGTCGGTGGAGAGGGTGGAGGATGTAGTGGAGCTCCCGGCGTCACTAGTAGTGTCGCTGGCATCCATCTTCGATGCTTGCATAGCTTTGGGGCATGGTCCTTTGAACGAGGGACAATTACACTTAATATGTCCCTGTTTTTTGCACAGGAAGCATCTCCCTTCAGCTTTGAGTTTCTGTGCGTCCACTTCAGTGATACCGCGAAGGGCATCTACTTGCATAGCGTCAGGATGGTTAGGTGGTGTTCTGTACTGCCGGTTGCCTTGGTTCTGGAAGAACGGCCTAGGCGGTCCTCCTCTTTGACCTCCGCGTCTGAAGAAGTTCCTCTGGGGGCGGTAGGGCTCTAGTTCCGAGAGTTTAGCTTGTTTGTTCCGCACTAAAGTACATATTTGTTCCCAGGTGTGTATGTTTACATCTGCAAGTCCGATTTCGCGGTGTAATGCCCAGGTCAATCCTCTTTTGAAGATATCATGTACCGCTTTGTTATCCAGGGGGTAATTAGCCTTCCTTGCCAATGCTGCGAAGGTACTAATATAATTGTCAATGTCTTGCCCCTGCATTTTGAGTTTCTGAAGCGTTGTCGCGGCGTTAGTAGTGGCATTGACATCCATCCAATCTTGTTCGAAGTTGGATCTGAACTCGTCCCACACATTAACGTGAGGCGGAGTGGGAACGGGTCTGATTGAGATCCATTCGATCTTCTGGTGCTTCCACTCGGCGGTTGCCTGTCCTCGGATGTAAGTGAGGGCGTGTGCAACCTTCCTATAGGGGTCTCTCATAACGGGGGTGTCCTCATTGGTGAATTGGTAGAGGACTAATGCCTCCATCCATGCGTCTGCTAAGGGGCATTCTCCTTCGAAGGGTGGCGGTGGGGCGCCCTCCATACGTCCATTTCCGGGTGGAGGTGCAGCGCCCTGTTGTCCTTGGACGTTGCCTCCCTGTCCTCCAGGTCCTCTGGGTCCTCCGGGTCCTCCTGGTCCTCCTGGTCCTCCGGGATTAGGGGGCGGAGCTCCTCCGCTTGATCCGCCACTGCCTCCTGGTTGCCCACTGGTACTAAGGGGGTTTAGTATTAGATTGGCGGCAGTCTGCACCTGTGTAGGGATTATGGTGGTAGTGCTGGTCATCCTGGGGTTTTCGGGAATGTCAGAGTCACTTTCTCGGTCTTCAGGGGTATTGGTGTCGTCGGGGTCGGTGCTAGCAGGTCGTGGAGTGTCTTCTCCTTCTTCTAACGCTCGTAGTAGGGGTTGAACGTCGAGTGTCGTAAGTTCTTCGGGTTCTATTTGAAGGAGCTCTGGGTTGTAGGTACTTGGTGCAAGTCTAGTGGCTTCTCCTTCTTCGTTGTCGTCGTAATCGCCCTTGTCTTGGTCGAAGCATTTCTCGAACTCAAACCAGAGTCCGTGGGCGAATGTGAGAGGGAATAGTCCTTCGTCGGAGAGGGTATACCAACCACTCCACCTGACGATATGTCCTTCGACTTCGGTTCCTTTTTCTAAGTGGTAGACAGCCCTCTGTCCCTTCCAGTGTATGATTCGTCCCTTCGGGATGTCTTT
>QLPC01000803.1:0-12533 GCA_003314055.1 Lactifluus hygrophoroides | reverse complement strand
GTATATAATGCCTCCTATGGGAGTGGGACGAACCCCATCTCCTACAGAGTTATTCACATCTCTGTTTGTGCTCTCAAAGCTTTAAGCTCTACTTCAAACTCTTTTACTCGCTGCTATTCATCAGTGGGGTAGACGGAGAGTGTCAGCGTAGATGGGGTCCGTTGGTCCCATGGTCATTGCTACCTTGGGTTCTTTGGGATCTTGGTAACGGATGTACTTGGCGATCTTTGGGTGGTCTCGGTCTCCATTTGGACGTGTGGCGGGGATTTTGATGTCGAGGTAGGATTTGTTGGTAGGTTTGTTGATGGTCCATCCTTCGAGGAGATTGGGTTCTGGTGATGGGGATCGTGGGGCATAGGGTAGCTCACCTTCCTCATCTTCATCGTCTACTAGATTGATGATAGGCATCGGGGGTTTGGAGTTGGGTCGTATGGGTTGCGAGCTTTCTCGCTCTTGTTGGAGGGGTGGTGTGGTGATGGCTCGTCGTTCTCCCCACGATAAGTAGATGTTCTCTTCGATTCATGGCAATGACCGTCACCGGCCGGGTGACACATCAAACCCCGGTGGTCCTAATCAAAGTCATGTTTACACCTTAAGCCATATGCTACCAACACAAGGGTCCTTAGACGGCAGCAGAGCAGGCCCCACTGTTTCATCTGTCGTCTCCCTTGGCCGGACTCACATACGACTGACCTGGGCGTCTGTCCTCTCGGGCCCACCAAGTAGCTCTCGGGTTCCTTATACCCAAGTCCTAAATGGTGACCACGGCTCGCCTGCCTCGCGGCTAGGTTTCCCGTTACCCTGTCGCCTCTCGGCTAAGGGCCCACCAGGTCTAGCCTTTTACGGGGGTCCCAATCCCCAACCTCCTTACCCGAGGCTTAGACTAACCAAACCAACCGTGCAGTCCGTCTGTGACCTGACGTCTGTGACACGATGGCCCAGAGGTGTCCTGTCCCAACTGCTTGACCTCAGGGGGATGCGAAACCCAGCCCCAAGGAGTCCACAGAAGGGTCGGATAATTTTTACACGGAACCCTAAAGGAGCCTTCACTTACCCGGCTCCACCTGCCTCATTCCTCTGTTCCTGTACTCTGTACAGGCTAGCAGTGGGTCGTGTGTCCGTCTGTAGGGTCTCTATGACATGTTCGGGTGGGGCGTCTTCGACGGTGTTATAGAGGGAGGATGATGTGGTGATGATAGTTTCGATAGTGGCCTGAGCGGCCGCGAGGGAGGCGATAAAAGAATAGGTGGATTGGTTAGAGTCAGTGGATGGGGACGACGGTGGAGTCTGTGGTGGGGTGGCGAATATTATAGGGGAGTGCGCGGGTGTATGGCCCGCCGACAGGTGTTGCGATGGAGGATTAGATAGCGGGGGAGTAGGGATCGGCTGGAGTTGGACGAGTCCCTCGGTGTCGGTCATGGTTCCGAGGGCAGCTTCTTCAGAGGTGCTGGGTGACGGGAGTGGGATGAGATCGGTCGCAGGATAGGAGGTGTAGGTGTTGTCGACTTCGACGGTGTTGAGGGATGAGATGAATGGGACGACGGTGTTGGACATGTTTGTTGTTTGAGAGGGACTGGGGTTTTATCGTATGTATTGTAGTGTATATATACCTATCTACTGTGGTGCTGTTGGGTGTTGTTGGTGGTAGTTTGTCGTTAGCTCGGGAGCGTGGATGTCATTCTTGCTGACCCATTCGTTGTCCGAGTCCGGGTATCCGAGCCATTTGACTAAGTATTGGAGTTTACGTGATCGTCTGAATCTCCGAGAGTCTAGAATCTTCTCGACTTTGTATTCTTCTCCGCCTTCTATTAGTTCCGGGGGTGGTCGGTTATAGTTTGTTCTGTGTTCCGGAGTTTCCTTGTATCCGGTGAGCAACGTAATGTGGAATACGTTATGAATTTTCCAATGCTTGGGTAATTCTAGTTGGTACGTCACGTCTGATAGTTTCTTGCTTATCTTGAACGGTCCGTGTCTCCAGGGTGCTAATTTTGCTGACTGTTGGTTGATCCGAAGATTTGTCCCTTCGAGCCATACTAGGTCTCCTTTGTCAAATGGGGTGAACACCTTTGGGTTGGTGGCTAGTAAAGCTTGTGCGTTTTGGATGGCTTGTTGGGCTTCGGCTTGGAGTTCCGTTAGTTGTGTGATTCGGTCTTCGACGGCAGGGTTTTCCGTTCTGGTCGGTATCCAGTGTTCCCATGGGAAATAGCCGAGTAATAGTTCCGATGGAGCTTTCCGCGTAGTGGCGTTGGGCCAGTTATTTAAGGCGAACTGTGCGTAAGGGAGCCATGTTGCCCAATCGTCTTGCCTTTGCCCCGTGAAGAATCGTAGGTATTGCTCCAGCATTTGGTTCGTCCTTTCTGATTGGCCGTCTGTTCATGGGTGGTAGGCTGTGCTGATGTTTTGTTTTATGTCGAATCGTTTGCACAGATTGGTCATGAAGCTGGATATGAAGCGGGGATCTCGGTCCAAAATGATCTTTCGGGGGATGCCGAAGTATTTGAACATGTGATCGAGGTACAACTTGGCAACCCCTGGTCCGTCGATCATTTCGTTACATGGGATGAAGAGGTGCATTTTTGTGCAATCATGGTCCGTGATAGTGAGTATGGAATTGTATCTGTTTGATTGGGGAAGTTTGGTGATGAAGTCGACGGCTATGGTTTCGAACAGTAAGGCGTGTTGTGGTGTGATGGGTTTTAGCGGTACAGTTTGTCGTTGGGTGTTTACTTTGTTGGCTTGACACTGAGCGCATCCTTGCACATAGGCTTTGATGTATTCGTACATGGAGGGCCACCAGAATGAGCGGTGTACTCTGGTGTAGGTGTTTGAAATTCCTGGGTGTCCCGCTGTTGGTGAATTGTGATAAAATTGCAGTATCCCCTTCTTTAGGTCGCTGTCCTCAGCAATGACGACAGCGTCCCCTTTCCAGAAAAGTTTGCAATACTGTTGAAGGTGGTAAGGTTTGTGCCAACAGAGGAGGGTGGATTGGTGGCGAGACTGAGAGATACGGGCGTCCTGGAGCAGGGTGTCGTAAGGTTCTTCGATATCTGCAAGATGAGTGAAAAGGGTCTCCGGTAGGACAGTGGTGAGCGTATTTTCATTGGGGTCTGGGTAGTCGGGGCGGCGAGAGAGGGCGTCTGCACGGGAATTCGATTTTCCGGAGATGTGTTTGATGACGAAGTTATAGTTGGCGAGATCGACCACGTAACAGGCGAGGCAGCGATTTACCTGTTGTGGCTCCTTCCAACTCTTGAGTGCGTCGTGGTCGGACCAGACGATAACTTGGAAAGGTGATCCTACGAGGAAATGGCGCCATTCTCGGAGGGCCCATACGATGGCCATCAACTCTTGATCGAAAGTGCTATACCGGCCCTCTGCTTCGGTGAGTGTTTTTGAAAAATATGCGACAACTTGTTTCTTGTTTCTCAGGTCACGTTGGAAGAGGACGGCACCGAGTGCTACTTTTGAGGCGTCGGTTTTGACTTCAAAGGGTTTGTCAAAATTTGGTTGTGCTAGAGGTGGGTAGTTTGTTGCCATTTGTTTGAGCCATTGAAACGCGTTTTGACGGGTAGCAGTCCATTCAAAGGGGGTCCCCTTTTTGGTTAGTTCGGTGAGTGGTTTGGCCTTCTGGGTGTATCCTTCAATGAATGGACGCAGCCATCCTGCGAGTCCGAGAAATTGTCATATTTCATGAAGGTTGGTGGGTGCAGGCCACTTGTCGAGGGCTTCAACTTCACTTCGGTCCATGAAGAGTTGTCCTCCCTTGACCATCATCCCCAGGTAGGGTAGTTCGTTCGTTTCGAAGGTACATTTCTCCGGTTTGAGGAAGAGGTCATGTCTTTTTAGGATATCCAGGACTTGGTTGACTACACTGCGGTGGTATGGTAGGTCATTGGGGGTGGCAATTAGTATATCGTCTAGATAGACGAATATGGTGCCCGTCATTATGAGAGGGGCTAAGATGGTGTTCATGAAACGTTGGAACGTGGCAGGTGCGTTGCATAGTCCGAAGGGCATGACTTTGTATTGCCAGATCTGAGGGGGACGTTTTTGTGTAGCCGGAGTAATGAACGCGGTTTTCCATTCGTCCTCTTCTTTTATCTGAATGTTGTTGTATCCTGCTCGCATGTCTAATGCGGTGAATAGCTCGGCTGTTCCTAGGTTCCTGGTGAGTTCTGCCATATTCGGGAGGGGGTATAGGTCTTTCTTCGTGATGAGGTTTAATGGTTTATAGTTCACCACTGGTCGTCTCATCCCGTCTTTCTTGTCGATGTAGAAGAGTTTGTGGGCGAATTGGGACGTGGATTCTTCAATATATCCCTTGGCCTTCTCCTCATCAATATACTGGTCGGTTGCGTGTTGTTCATCTAGGGTCAATCGATAAGGTGTGGATTTCATATACTTGGGTGCGTCTTCGATTAGATTGATTTTGTGGTCCCAAGGTTGGTGTTTGGGGAGTCTGGTTGCTTTCTGTTTACTAAATGTGTTAGGGTAGGACGTTCCCTTCTGTACGACTTGTACGTCTTGGATTGACAGAAACAAGTTATCGTTCGATGCTCAAGTTAAGAGCAGGAGTTCGGGTGGTTCACAAGTAAAGAGGAGGAACTGGAATGCAGGCACCCAGTATAGGAGTTCGATGTCAAGTCCTGTTTATTGAGAAGGACTAATCTGTAGTACAAGGTAGTATCCTACAGGTTTATATAGCTTATTGGTACAATGATGTTATCGGAGCGTAGCGGGGTAAGATGAGGTCATAGTGGAGCCTCTTAGTAAGAAGTGGGGCGAGATGAGTAAGAATGGAGTAATGATGTCATAATGATGTAGAAGGCTGTGCGGTAAGTGGAGCAGTCATGGGGTCAAGTGGGAGGGAAGGTGCACAGTCAGAAGAAAAGAAAATAAGTCCGAGTACGTATCGTAACAAAATGTGTCTTGGTGGTGGTGGTAGGCGGTGGGTACTATTTGGTCCCAGGTTTTCGGTTGTTTTGTAGCGTTGTCTTTGATGGCGATTTGTGTCGCGATGGTGGTCTTGTTGGCTTGTAGGGTGACATCCCTTTTCCACAAGTTGAAATCCTTTCGTCCTTGTTGTTCAATGATGATAGGTGCATCCTCCATCATTCCTTTGGTCCAATTGATTCTTGGGTTGAAATCTTTGAACCAGGTGTAACCTAGAATGGTCCGATCTTTTCCTAGGTCAGTGATGTAGAAGGTCTCTAGTCGGGTTTTATTTCCGACAGTGACATGGAGGTCCATGGATTGGGTGACTTTTCCCTTTTTGTTTGGGGATCCGTCCACGTTTACTATAGGTCGTGGTATGGTAAGTTTGAATGGGAGGAAACCTAGTCTCCTTGTGGTTCGATGGTCCATTAAATTTTCAGTTGCCCCGGTATCGAGAAGGGCGGTATCTTCAGCCGTGGTGCACACTGATTGTAGAGACACAGGTACTTTCATTGCTTTCAGTCTCGATACAAATACAGTGTTCACTCGTAATGCTCTTGCCCAGGCTGTCAGGCGCAAGCGGGGGCAAAATCCTCCTTTCCAAAACATTGGACCACAAAGGCCTCCTTCTCCTCGTCCGCTAGTTCTTCGATGAGTTTGAATATATCGTCCGCCTTGGGTTTTTCTTCTTCCAAGGTGGTGGTTCTAACTTGGGTGGTTTGTTTAGCTCCACTGTTTTGTGCCCAGCTGGTCGGTTTTGACCAATTGCTCGGTTTCTTCCCTTTCTTTAGGGGGCATTCTCTGGCCAAGTGTCCTTTCTTCCTGCAATAGAAACATTCGCCATTGCGCATACATTTCTCCCTTTCTTCGTTGGATATTTTGACATAATCCACATCCATTGGGGTTACTTGGTTGTTCCTAGTCCCTTGGCGGTTCCCTAGGGCTTGTCTCCATTGTCCTTCGGTTTTTCCCAAGAATTTCCTGGAGGTTTTTCCGGTCATCACGTCGAATGCGACGTTGTTGTAGAATGCTTGGTTTTGCCTCCTTAGTGCAGCTTCCCATTCGTCCCAATTGGTTGGTTGCGTTTGTTGATAATTATTCACATTGTAGATCATCTTCCTCGGGAGTCCCTTGACTAGGAGGTCTAGCGTTCCTTTGTCGTCCAAGCCATATCCGGCTCGGGCTGCGAGGTCTTTAAACTTGGCTAGGTATTCATCCAAGTTTTTATCGAAACGAATGTTTTGGAGGTTGAAAGTGGCACTGGCGACGGATCCTGTGTCGGAATAACTTCCTCTGAACCAGGTTAGGAATTCTGTCCACCAATCGGCATGGTTGGCTGCGCGTTGGATATTGGCATTGATCCATTTGTAAGTGCTATTGATGAATGCTTCGCACTGAGGTCCTTTCATATAGGAGAGGACGTAGTAGACCTTGGAGAGAGGAGTGTCGGCGATAGCGTGTCCTGTGTTTAGGGCGAATTGGACATCTAGGTCACGGAGGAATGCTTTGGATGTTTTTCGGTCACCCCAGAAGATTAGGGGTGGGTTTCCACTCATATTCCCGTGTCTTGGGCTGGGCGCATGGTGTCCTTGTCCTTGGAGGAGTTGCTGGAGTTGCTGTTGCAACTGTTGTTGATTAGCCAGGGCCGCAGCTTGGTCGATAGCTGCTTGTTGTTGTTGGGCGTGGAGTTGTTGGATAGCTTGAGCTAGGTTTTGGTTTGCGGGGGGAGGAGCGGCCATTTCTTCGGGTTCTTCTTGTGGTTCTGTTGTCTGTTCTTGGGGTACTTGGTGTTACAATACGATTTTCTTGGACTTACCTTTTCTTTTTCTGACTGTGCACCCTCCCATTCACCTGACCTATGACGTACTCCACTTGACGCACAGCCTTCTTCACCCTGACATCATTGACTCCATCATGACTCATTTACTTACTAAGGGGCCCCGCAATGACCTCACTTGACTCCACTGTGCTCCACTACGCTCTGATGACTTCATTGTACTTGTAGCTATATAAGACCTGTAGTAGACCACCTTATACTGCAGATTATTCCTTCTCAATAAACAGGACTTGACATCGAACTCCTATACTGGGTGCCTGCATTCCAGTTCCTATTTTCTACTTGTGAATCACCCGAACTCTGCTCTTAACTTGAGCATCGAACGATAACTTTTGCCTCTGTCAACCCAAGACGTACAAGTCGTACAGAAGGGAACGTCCTACCCTAACACTTGGGGTACTGGTTGGTCTACCTGGATGGGTTCTTGTGGGTGTTCTGTTTCGTGACTGTCTTTGCTGACTAGTTCTTCGTCTGAGGCGTTATGGTCGAGATCGTATTCGAATTCGGTTTCTCGAGAAAAACGGATTTGTTCACTGGAATAGATGTCGTGATTGATGAAGTATAATGGGTACCAGTGATTGTCGATGAATTCGATGGGGAATGGTTTAGGTTTTCGTCCCTCTTTGTCTTTTTCTGGATAGTACCAATATCCTGAGCCTCTGCTGTCTTGTTTCCAAAAGGTCCTTGGTCCTCGGAAGCTTTGATTGAGGTCGTTGAATTGTCTCCGAGTTACTGGAAAGCAATCTAGGGGGAATCGGATGTGGGGGGGGAGGTCAAAGCGTCCTGGTCCACTGATTTGTCTGATTCTAGAACTTGGTCCTGCATCTGCCAGGGTTGGAGGAGTTCAGTCCTAATGTTAGGCTGGGACTGGGCCTACAGTCGATCGTCAATGTAGGAGGCAGACTCTACACTTGTTCTCTGATTTAGAGAGGAGTTCGGGTGATTCACAAGGTAAGTTCTCAAGAGCGGACTCAAGAGGGAAAGGAAGTCGCTGGTACAAGTCCCTGTTATTGAAGAGGACTGAACTGAGGAAAGACAAGTAGGCTACGGATAGCTGCTTATATACAAGGCAACGTAGGTTGAGTCATATCAAGAAGTAAGCAATGAGTAATCATCAGTAAGTGGCTGAGTAACGATGAGTGATCATGCTTGGTAATAGTACAGATCGGTAAGCGGAAGTGGTGGGAGTACGTCAAGTAAGTGAGTAATCAACAAGATGGGGTAAGGATGTTTGACGTAAGAAGTAAGAAATAACCAGTCCATGTTTCAGTCGTAACACTACCGGTATATATAGCTAATGGTACAATGAGGTCATTGGAGTACAATGGAGTCAATGACATCAAGAGCGGAGTCACTTAGTAAGGGTGATGTCAGAATAGTACAGTGACATCATGATGATGTCATAATGATGAGGAAGGCTGTGCGGCAAGTGGGGTAGTTATGTAACAAGGGGAGGGAGGGTGCACAGTCAGGAGAAAGAAAAGATAAGTCCAATTTGTGTCGTAACACCTGTGACAATGTCAGTGAATGCGACGAGGAAATAACAATTATACTAACCAAGTTCACCAGTAATAGGGTGTACATAGTGCACAATGATGGCAAGGAAGCCATAATTGTTGCCAGACGTCCATCCATTGAGTGAGATAGCCACCTTACCATTGATTTTCTAGTTGTGAGTTAGTACATTGATATGTTGTGTATGTGTGTGAGCGAACGTACAGCAAATAAACCTTTCAATTGATGGACTTCTGCAGCATTCATTCTCATCACGCGGCGCTTGACTGTGAAGCGGCTGGGAAGTTTGAGGGGCGATGACGATCGATTGATGTAGTTAAGGAGATCTGCCAGCTCAGGTTTCTCTACCTCGTCAAATGGTTGGTCTGAGGCCACAATCCAGGTTGTCAGCAGCTCCTCAAACTTCTCCTGGCTCCAGGGTTCCTAAAACTCGGTTGGTCAAATGAAAACGCGATGCCAATAAAATTGAACGTACAGCCGCCTTTTCCTGTTGCCGAGCAAAGGCATTCTTCAGTGACTGTTGATGAGCGTCATGGTGTGATATAAGCTCCGCCAACTTCGTAGATGATGTTGAGACGGACGCAGATATACCGGCTTGGCCCGGTCCGGCCACATGCCTAATGCGGACGACGCGACTTGTAGGTAAGTCTCTGACGCTCGGATCGGCTAGATCCTAGGAACCGGAGTACCCGGTTCGCTTATTATAGACGGAGCGCCCTAAGTGCTCCAAGACAATTGGACTTCCATATCGGGACTGCTAAGGATCTCGATTACTGTATGGAATAGAATAGACTTTGTAGAAACCGTATGATCATTGTGATCGCTTATGTTTCAGATCTATTAACACGATATTAAGTACTGCAGGATACCTACCTACTGTATGATCGTTCACATAGATCAAGGACTGTTTCATCCATAGGAACGATCTAAAGGATCGTAAACATTCTCTTAGGCTTCCTAGAAGCCCTTACTGTATGTTTCAAGTGTCCTGTGACACGGACTTTTGGTATGTGTATGTTCTACTTACTTTTTCTATCTCGCGTCAATGTAAACGCGATATTGTGGACACCTAAACTCACTGTTTAGCACAATATGTACATACATACACCTAAAAGTATACAATGCCTCCTATGGGAGTGGGACGAACCCCATCTCCTACAGAGTTATCCACATCTCTGTTTGCGCTCTCAAAGCTTTAAGCTCTACTTCAAACTCTTTTACTCGCTGCTGTTCATCAGATGAAAGTTCCATCTGCCCTGAAGCTATTTTCTTCTCCTCAGGTGAAAGCGGTACAGTGGGTACACGATCTTTGAGGTAAGAATAGAGCTTGAACATGTCAGGTGAGGATGCTCTCAGATTTCTGATAAGGCCTGAAGGGTAAATCCAGATGCGTGTAAGCGGAAATCAGGGATTCCGAAGCATAGACCTTACCATTGAGATTGTTCCTCATTTTTTTCGTAACCCTTAGAATCTTCCTTTTACCGTGATAACATCGGTAAAACTTGTCACCCTCATCAGCTTTAATGCCTTGTGGAGCTGTTGGAAGGGCCTGATAAAAGTGATAGATTGGGTTTGATGTCTGCGGCGGATGATTTCATTAGTAGTTGATACGTTGATATACTGTACATTCAACGAGAGTTACCTGTTTGATTTCCTTTGAGCTCCCAGCCAGGGTGAAGCTGCTTGAAGGGGTAACAGAAGGTGTGGTGGCCTGCGAAGGCAGAGAGTTGTTGGTGTCCCTCTTTTCTGGACGCTTTCGCTTCCCAGCCTGGGCTCGTCTAGTAATATTTGGCACCATCTCGGACGGAAGAAGATCGGCAAGCTACACTTGCTTGAGAACAGGTAGAACAGTCATCGTTATAGGTACTTACCTCTCTGTTTGATAAGTCATCGCCGTCACCCTCCGATATGTCGCTCCCCTCAGAAGCACTGTCAATTATATCTGTTTCATATGCGTCATCATCGTCAGTATCATGGTCCAACAAGTTGTTGGTAACTTTGACATGCTTGGGGTTTCTCTTTTGATGATACCTCTGCTGGTGGTTGCGATGTTTCTTCTCAAGATCACCCCATTCGTCGAGGCGCTCTGCAGCAAGGATGTCTTGAAAACCTGTGTTCTTCTTTCGCTGAGGTCTCCCATGAGGAACTGGCATGGCGGACATTAGTAATTGCAAGGGTAACAATAGCTAGGGGCATACCTCTATCACCGGTGACTGTCTCCCCTTCCACAGGTGGAAGAGGGATTGTGTTTACATCGCTTGGAGAATTGACCCACTGTATATCCCTGGCATCTTTGAGTTGGCCATTCTTGTCGAGTGCACACTGGTCAGGGTCAGATTGAGGACTCGGAGCCATATCAAAACGCAAATGGATGAAACTGCAGTGGGGACCTGGGGCGTCTCAGCGAAAATATTAGAGATTAAATACGCAGTTGACATACCTTCTAAGTCCTCACAAGGGCAGCTCATGATGACACTCACACCGGATTATTTGCCTTGGGACACATGCCGGGTGTTTCACCGACGACTGACACGCAGATCCAATATTGAAAAAAAGGGATCCACCTCCCCCCCCTCCAGCTCTCCAAGTCCTCCCCCCCAAGAAAAGGATCGCACTGGTGTGGTAGCGCAATTTGGGAATTGGGATCACAGAGGCACACCATGTTCACGGCAAAAAAGGATTTGATTGGAATGATATGTACAAATGACTAGCGACTTGAGTGAATCTGCGGTCAACAAGGCGGCAATAACCTAGAACATGCCATGTCAACCCAACAGGTCCTTGAGCACCTGCACAACAGCGTAAGACGCACCTTTTCTGTGTCAGTGCGAGCGAATTCTTGGGTCTTGATATCAACATAGCCTAACCACACATGGGCATGAGGACAAGAAAGACGCACTGCTCCTTCGGGTTGAGGCACCAGACCATGAGGAAGGACAGACACCCGCAGACTCAAATGTGAGCTGACTGCTGTTCATGTCGAAAAACAACAGACGATCAACTATAAGCGCTATATCAGCAATCAACAAAGTTGACACACGTGTGAATTTCACACCATTGTTTGACTTCAATGACCTGACACACATGTGAAATATGGCCGTATCATGGCCGTATACAGCCGTATCTTGACGGGTGTGATACGGGGGTAACCGTGGCGTCCCCTGTCCCGTAAAGTTGGTTGTGGGAGACCAAACGGTACGGTGACGGTAGCCGTATTACGGTACCCGTGTAGCCATAAATACGGGCACGGTGCTCAGCCCTAAAAAGTGGGCTAAGATTCACAAATGTTCTCTACTCACCTCTAGTCATTCTTTCCTCTCCTATCAATTGTGAGATGCCGAACCGTACCACGCTCCAGGACCCCAATCAGGGAAGTGCATGCCACGAACTACTTGTTCTACCAACCATGGCTCCCCATTTGGCTCGTTGTTAGGGTAGGACGTTCCCTTCTGTACGACTTGTACGTCTTGGGTTGACAGAGGCAAGTTGTCGTTCGATGCTCAAGTTAAGAGCAGAGTTCGGGGGTTCACAAGTAGAAAAGGGGGACTGGAATGCAGGCACCCAGTATAGGAGTTT
Source organism: Lactifluus hygrophoroides (assembly GCA_003314055.1). NCBI lineage: Eukaryota > Fungi > Basidiomycota > Agaricomycetes > Russulales > Russulaceae > Lactifluus > Lactifluus hygrophoroides. Next base: position 670 of record QLPC01000803.1, on the reverse strand, counting down.
GAGGTCAAGTCCTGTTTATTGAGAAGGACTAATCTGCAGTACAAGGTGGTCTACTACAGGTCTTATATAGCTACAAGTACAGTGAGGTCATCGGAGCAGAGTGGAGTCAAATGAGGTCATCACGGGGCTCCTTAGTAAGTAATGAATCATAGTGGAGTCGATGATGTCAGAATGATAAGGAAGGCTGTGCGGCAAGTGGGGTACGTCATAGGTCAGGTGAATGGGAGGGTGCACAGTCAGAAAAAGAAAAGATAAGTCCAAATCTGTATCGTAACATTATCCCCTTTTTAGGGATGATTGTCCTCAATCTCAACAATCGTAGCCCTGGTTATAGTCCTTGTAAGCATCGTAGGCGTATTCCCAATACTTATCGTCCTTGGGTTGGGCCCGCGGGCACTTTTGGTTGCTGTGCTTCTTGGCGCGGCACTCTTGGAAGTCTTCACAGCAGTAATGTGGGAAACGGCAAGTTTCCGCGCTGTGTCCTTTACTATCGCAAAGGTGGCAGTAAGAGTCCCAGATGCACACCTCTCGAGTATGCCCAAGACGGTGACATCTCTCGCAGCGGTGACGTGCCTCCCAGTTCTTTGGACAGAACTTACGGGTATGTCCATGCATGGCACACATGGTGCATACGGGGCCTTGTGGTGGCCAATTAGGCACCAGAGGGTTG
>QLPC01000798.1:0-12148 GCA_003314055.1 Lactifluus hygrophoroides | reverse complement strand
AAACGGGAGTAGAGAGCGTGGAAAGGTGAATAACGGAGAGTGATGCTGCCAGTATTTGCGTGCGGTACTAGCAATACATCTATACATTTGCATGTTCCGGCCTCGCTGAGCAGAATTGCATGACGGGACGATTGGGCCTGTTCTTAGATAAAGGACGAGGGCACTTGTAGGTCTTCGATGAGAAATCACCTAGGGAATATACAAGATAACAAGAAACAAGCAAGAACTGGAATGGGGTGTACAGCCTGAATTAGAGTCATCATTGTTGACGTGAGTAATAGGGGGAAATCACTGGCAGTATATTCATAAGAAAACCTGTGCTTTAGAGAAGACAAGTTAAACCCAGGACGTTTGATGGGTTTCGAGGCCTTATTATCAAATATGATGATGATGCGAATACTGGCCGAGGTGCCGACCGACTATTTCGGACATTGCCGCTTACCCCTGGGCGGTCTCAAAAAAGAAAAGGACGAATGCAGGTCTTGATTCCGTGTATGTCGGTTGGGCAAAGGTAGCTTGGCAGAAGCGACCATTTGCCAGTGGATGTGCCCATCTGTCAACATTGTCAACCTTATTCAACATTTCTGGGAACATCTTGGCCTCTCTACCGATTCAAAAAGAATATATCAGGGTTCACCCTGATTGCGCTGCATGTCAATCATTAGTCTTTACGTCATCCTCTTCGGATCATGCAACTTATTTCTCTGGGGCGTCCATATAGCCGGTACCGTGTGGCGGTGAAACTCACACCCCCATAACTTACCTAAATCTATCCCGAGGCAAGCGTGTCCTTCAGTTCTCACCCAGATCCCACTGGTACAATATTTCAAATCTTCGAGAAAGTGTTACAGGGGAACAATACCATACGCCGCAGCCTCCATGCGCCATAGTACAAAATCAGCGTGAGGCGCTAATGAGTCTGCCCTTCTCCCTTAGTTTTCCGCCATGGCAGTAGTAGTAGACGACAACTCCCTCAATCCTGGCTTAGTGTTAGGCAAGTGTCTTCGTCCTTTTTTTATGACCTTTGTTAATGGCACCATAGGTCCGGCTTTACTGGCAACCCTTCGTAGGCGTCGAATGATACTCCTCGGCGAAGGGCGTTGACCGAGTGTTTGGACAGTGAATGCCTATCTTTTCGGTCTCGTAAGCCAACAATTTATTTCATACTGGAATAGTGGTGAGTTTGTTTTGCATGCCTGTCAAAGATGTCGTTGGCGTTTCACACAGCAGCAGGCTTCGAGGACACGAAACGGATCAAGTGAGCCGTACCATATCACGTTGTGACTAAATTCATTATTTTTACAGAGCCTTCGTCATTGTTCATTTTACTATTATTATCTTCCAAAGCGTCGTGTATGCCTTCCAGTTTCTCATGTCGTATCTTATAAATCTCGCTGACATTGATGCTAGGTCATGGATGAAGGCTTGGGGTTTCTTGTAAGCCCCCGATTCTTCTCCAAGCTCCAAGAGCCCGATCACCAAAGTTATCCACAGCATTTCCAATTACGGGACGCCACTTACACCCCAGGGTTCGTCTTACGGTGCAATATTGCATGCAGGTGTTCATCCTAATTTAAGCGTGCATGTGGGAGGATCTTGCACAAGCATCGTCTCAAGTTGTTCTCGTCTTATCCGCAAATATGTTCCTCGCCATTCGGTAAGCTGGCACATAATCCCTTGGTTCGGGCTTGACTTATTCTCTTCTTTTTCCAGCATCTACAGGCTGACAAAGAGCCGTCTTCAGACTGGATTGGTTATCGCATTTTCTATTCCTGCCTTTGTAGCAGGAGTCATCACTGCAGTGATAGTCTGGGATGCAACTCTGTCATCGTGAGGGTTGCAACACCACACGCCCGGGCTCATACTTATAAATGCGGAAGATCCTTCCTGGCCACTCTATATCTCGGCCCCACCCAAAAAGCCGCATCGATTGCCTGGCATGTATTACAGGCTATCGCTGAGTGCCTTATCACGAGTATGTTACTTTCGCCTCATAAAGGACGAGACATGTCTAAATTCCATGTAGCATTTCTTATGCGGGCTCTTTGGAAGGGCCGTAGCGGTTTTGAGAAGACCGACGGTGTTATGTATCACCTTGTTCTCCGCGCTTTCGAAGTTGGATTGTTTGCCACCACTTGGGTGGTCGCAGGAATGGTGACGTGGTTTTTCATACCAAGGACAACAATCAATCAAATGTTTGACGCGACGGCGGGCCTTATGTACACGCATGTGAGTCTTTCTTCCAGAAACTATCTGGTATATGTACTAATGTCCCATAGTTGATATATGGCACACTTCTATCCCGAGTCCAACTGCGCAAGCGCATGGCTGAAAGTACCCTCATCGAGATCAAGGTCTCCGCAGAGGTGCGTTGTTTGTCTCACATGGATCTTAACCTCGTCCGAGTGACAGGTCTATAAGTCTCAGATAAGATCGGATATACTTGGAGGTCAGCGGGCATCACCAATGTTTAAAGTGTCAGATGGTGCTCTCCTCACGAGGACATCAAACGTGAGCTCAACAACTGCAGACGTCCCTGGTCTGCAAGGTAGTACCCTTGAGTGTGATGACCCAAAAATCGAGTGCGCACATGCTGGACCACCAGATGCTCATTCGTATTCACCCTGTTAGGCCAACCATGAATACAGAGAGTTAGTTGATCCATGAGTTCTTCACGTAGATCAGCTACAGATTTTATGATACTAGACGTGTTTGCATAGATGTCACGGTCATGGTAGAAGATTTAAGGGCTGTAGTTATTTGATGCAACATTAAGAAATTTCGATGAAACCGGTACATATAATCGGATCAGGAGTACGTAGCTGTAGTAATTACGAAACTGGGGCCATCCATGAGCTCAACATCGCGGTACGCAGGCGCCATAGCGTGTTAACTTGAAGGTCATGGTCATGAATAAGTAAAGAGAGAAATGGCATCGATCATCATGATGAACGACTCGGATGCCCGTCCACAAACGCCGTACACTGATGTAGCGTAGTTAGTAACATCGTGCACACCTACGACTCAGACTTGCTCGGACTCCCCCTCGGAGGTCACGACTGAACATGGAATTGACATTGACCGGTGCGTATTTGAAGGCAGTACTAGTAAGTTATACTCACAAGGCTTTATCTGGACGCTCAATAATTACGAAGTCTTATTTGATAAGAATGGCGCCGAAGCGGCGGCCGAACAGGGAACTGAGTCCCGAGACTTTCTCGGACATTATCACATACCCCGAAATTTTGCAGCCACAAACCCGAAGTTATCATACAACAGAATGTTCTGTTCGCTCCGGATGAGTTGTAGACAATAAAAGACTTAACTCAGGCTAAGTAAGTGGAATGCTTTATCTCGACTCCGTATTTGTCCTACGACACCTACAGCCTGAGGTGAACTTGAAGTTCGATGCAAGTGGTAGCCTGGCAGCAGCGACGATCTGGATGTGTCAATCTATCAACATGTCAGCTTTACTCGATACACTGTTATACGTGAGAACATCTTCGTCGCTCCACTGATTCATAAAGGGTGATCAGAGTGTTACAAAGTACCACTCGATTATGCCCATCTCTTTCATGACGTCGTTACGTCATTCTCTTCCACCATCAGATGTGGCGGTCCGCAGCCCGTGAAAAGCTGCCAGGCTCCAGGGCTGCTATGCGACGATGAAACCTACTCCCATATTTACCCAAATATATTCTAGTGTATCCTCTCATCCTGGTCCCACGGACACAATGTTTCAAATATCGGGTGCACATCTGTTGGACTACCATACGTTCACTCGTATTCACCCTGTTAGGCTAACCATGGACATGAATAAGTTAGTCGGTTCACGAGTTCTTCACGTAGCAATCACGCGAACGCTGTGCATCGTGACAGCATGGCGCCAAGTTTTGTTCTCCCCCCCTCCATCTTTCACGTACTGTACAGTAGCTAGCTAGTCAAGAATCTCCGAGTCACGTTTCATTGTATCTGACAGGATCAACTATTATATTACTGGACGTCCTTGTATACGATGTCACGGTCATGGTGGAAGGCAGACGCCTGGCCCTCTGAGTCACTGGTTTCATTCACCTGGATCTTCGATACCCGTTCTATCCAGCCTTGAATGGTATCCGTAACGTGGGGAACGATCTCGCGTATCTACCAAGACTCGGTGACAATGATTGGACCAATCCTGCTCAGGCTGATTCACTCATTCACCTGTGCGGTTCGTCCCCCCAGATGATCTCCGCGTCACTTCACAGCGCTTAACGACTTAACCTTTCGTGAAAAGGACGCGGAAGATGTCAAGACCCGTACCTATCTATCTCTTAATAACTTGTTGATAAATCATTCCGGTTGTGATGTTATTATCCCGAGAGTCCGGGACAAGATCACATTCAGACACTGCTCGTAATTTTTGAAATAGAAATCAACTTTACCCCCGTCATTTAAGACATAGGCATCGCCTACGATACGTTTACGGTTGAGGGCAGATCCCAAAAACACCTGAAAATGACATAGTTCCCGCGACGGCGTTCATGTATTAATGTCGGTGATCTTCAGTCTTGTCATCTTCGAGAGAGGCCCAGTGTATGATACTATTTTTTCGCAGTTTTCAAATTCGGCGATCATGGTGACTGCGTTGCGGGTGCTATCGATGACTCCCTTTCCAATACCACTGACAACGCCACCACCAATTGCAAGCTACGCAAAGCATGTGAATTGCATGACAACAAATGATCTAGCAAATCATTACTCTGACAACCTTCCCTCTATCGTATGGTCTGAAAATGCGCAGCTGCACTGCACCTCTTGGCTCAAATCATGGTTCCCATGGATAGTAATAGATAATGATAGTCTTGAATGTCTTCCGCCCTGGATGGCGTCAGCAATGGTCCATATATTATTTAAGCATAGTAACAAGGGAGACGTGGCTGCCTTTTTCCGCCGTTTCCCGTTCTAGCAGGAGAATTGCTCATAGTCCGGCGTTCGGTTGAACTAGTATTACTGGCAATGACAAATTTGAAAGGCACACCGTGCGACAGGTGTTCGAGGCAAGCGATCAGTCAATAAGTACTAGCAGAACGCTTGGAAAAAAGTGCAGTATACTTTGGTATGTGTTCTTATGATCCTCCTTTGCGACGCCGCACTTCAGAGCTTCAGAGCTTCAGCGCTTGAGCAATGAAGCCAACGGAGCCCCTATCATTTGCCACGCACCCCGGGCTCAGAAACCAAGAGTGGTACCCAGATCCCCGAACAGACAGTACCGAGCTAGTACGTTAACATCTGTAACAGCCTGAGTCAGTCATTGAAGTTAAGTTAGAAAGGTCAAAAATTCTGAGAGAATTTACGGGCACCTAACCTATTGCCACCGACCCGTCATCGAGAAATTTTACTGAATTGAATCAATGGTTATGCAGTAACGGGCTGCGGCGGCTGCCGAATCCCCAGATAGCTCCGCCTGCGCTGTCACGCTTGTTACGTGCAACATGTATGCCTGCGGCAGCTCTGCTTATTTTCATTGAGCTGAAAAAAAGCCCGGATAGTCTCACAGGTAGTGTTTCTGAGCCCTCCGAGAGACGCAAGTAAAACGCCCTGTATCAGAGAAGGTGTGAGACCCTGGCTGTGCTCATGTGTTTTACCTGAAAAGCATACAATGTCGCATGGAGACCATTCATTGCATAGCATCTTCAGCCCACTCGAACGATGCCACCGCTTCCCACATGAAGCGGGCCACTGACAGATCTCGATTGCTAGGGTTTGATCGGATGCAATAACGATGGGTGGAGCAAAGTCAGCCCGAGCGCGCACCGTGTCATGCAGACTCATGACCCATCTCATAGCGACTAAACTCTATGGGTCGGGGCCGGTTGCTCGCAACGCGACAGCGACCTGCTCACTCGGCAAATGTTGTCGAAGTTCTCTTCTCCCGCGCTTGGACCAAAGAGTGCAGAGGCCAGTGGAGATCAAATATCTGAGCTCGGATAAGTGGCGAACTGCCCGGATCATTGACATGGTGCCACAATGCACATTAGGCTAATCATTGTAAGACGTGCCAGTACATGTAAAGTAAAACCAACCATCACTGCCGCAGCCATCACAATCGCTGCCGTGTTGTGGCTGAAATATCTGTGCTCCTATCAAATTCTCGAAGCATGTTCGATCGTGAGACGGTGATTATTTTAGAGACCTGCTGCCACGAGCAAGTACTAACTTGGCTACCACTTCCAGAAATGAAACAAGCGCCTTGTTGAGACTTCCTCAGCCTGCTGTCATATTACCGGTCCGCCTCCGAGTCCGCCTCAACACCACAGATACTGAGATAATTATGGGGCATAGAGAATGCGGAAGACTGCGAAAGAACCCCTCATATTGTCCAAAATTCATAGCGAATGGTCTTGTGATGCTAAAGCTCGCGGAGGTCTACGCTTCGAAATTCATTGGTCTCACTATCTGGGATAGCTGCTGTCTCTTCGGCAAACGCACCTGCCAAACATCAATAACATACATGCCGAAATACACTGGGTCAGCTTCATGATCAAAGACGTAACATACGTGATCAAAGCGTAACTATTGAAGGAGCGAGCCAGGCCGGGGTAGGCTCGGACTATTGCTACAATGCTTGTCTTTTGGTCGGGAGAAGCGATCCCGAAGAAGGGCACTTATTGGAAGACGCTAAGAGCGCCTGAGTGAGTCCAAGACGAATGCAATCTGTCCCTCGCGAGAAAGAAAATGGGGGAGGGAGAAATAGAAGAAGAAAATCCGAAAACTCGAAAACTCGAACCTTCTTCGATGTCAGCGGTAATCTGTTCGCCCTGCCCGGTCTTGTCAAAGGTGAGAATAATTGGGGTCCATTTTTCCCGCAGCACTGTATGCCCATAGGTAGCTATATATGGTAAACAGAAACAGAAGTAGTATAGTACTGGGCGCTGGGCAATCAAACTAATCAGGACTCGTCCCTGTCTATCATCGCAGCGGGACGGCAACCTGTCAAAAGAGATTACAATATGTCCGTAATGAGGCCTTTCACATATGTCTGTGGTTCCGAGCAGAAAATTCTGAATTGAGCCTCTCAATATCAAGCGTTCCCTAGGCCGATGGGATGTCGCTAAGAGAGTCGAGATCGAAGATTGCTAATGCCTAGGATCGTCGTTTGAGGAACATACAGTACCAGAGCACAATAGCCTCCTGCGTTTACGCTTGGACTTAGAATTGTCACATTGAGGCTGCGGCATTTGAGGTTTTTGGTTTCTGAGAGCTGATTGTGAATGCAACGTTTCCTGGAAAGTTCAATGTCCTTTGGGCTGAGAGTGTTCCCAGAGCACCGTTCGAGAAAGTTGTACGGGCTAGCACCCTCCCTAATCAGGTCCCGGGGGCCTAGTAATGGAGCTCTTCAATTCGATTTTTTTTTAAGTTTGCAGACTCTGGCGGCACCGAGTCACGAGGTTACCATCTATATAATTTGTGTGCATAGTCCAGTTCTCCAACAAAAGAGATATTTGTTATTCTGCCAGGTGTTATCCCAAACACCGGAGGTGTATGTCACCGTTCACACCTCCCCGGAGGGGAGGTTACATCATTATTAGAAAAAGAAGAATATCTGGAAAGAGTCGCCATGGGAGAATGCGGCCCCAAATGGTCTAAAGCCTCGGCGATCGCCTTCGAATTATTTATAAGTAGCCGTGGGCCAGGTGCGTTACGAAATGGCAGTTCAGAATGTGGAAAGATGAAAAATGGAGAGTGATGCCGTTTGCATGCTGCTGCGTACGGTACCAGCAATACGTCGAGAACTTTGTATGTTCTGGCCCAGCAAACTCTCATGACTGGACAATGTAAGACTTGGAAGGGCCATTTTTGAGATGAGGTATGAGGACACTTGCAGACCTTCGATGAGAGAGTCACAGATTGCAGGAGGGGGGAACTTCCAAGGACAGCAGACATGAAGCGGGAATGAAGTGTACAACCTGAATTAACATTTAACGCTACCCCGGCCTGTGAGTAAGTGATGGGAGGAATCAGTAAACCAATAGACTTGAGACAAAGGCGAACCAGATTACGAAGCTTTATTTTTGATAGGAATGTGGAGCCGAATAGGAAAGATGCGGGCAAAGACGGAAGTACGGAAGGGAAACTGGGCCCGAGGACCGAGGCGCCACCTCTCGGACATTGCCGTCGCCTCCCCAGCCACATGTAACATGTACGGTCTGTTAGTTCCGGGTGAGCACAGTAGAGGAAAAGAAATGTTTAAGCTAACTTAGACCCGAGTCGAATACCTTATCTCGACTCCGAATATGTCGGGAGCGGCACTCTATGGGCAACTCTCACAGGTCGACGGTGGCCTTTAATTGGCACCGTGACCAGCAGCAGCCACGATTTTGTCAATCTGTGCGTGTCAACACGTCAACACATCAACGCATCAACGCGTCAACGCGTCCACTCCTGAAAACTTTACTCAATGTTTCAATACATAAGAGCACCTTGGGCCGCTCGACATGATTGCGGGTAGGTGCATCCATCTCCGCATCAAGTCGTTACGTCAACTTCTTCCGGCATCAGATGATGGCAACTTTGCAGGCAAACTTTGAGTTTCGGTGGCAGTCTGCAGCCCGTGAAAAGATCTCTTGGGGGCTGCAGTGGAGCTGTTATGCAATGGTGAAACTCCCATATTTGCCTAAATATATTCTAGTGTACACTCTCCTTCTCGTCCTGATCCCACAGACACAATATTTCAAATATTCCGTTGAGGGCGTTACAAGGGAGCAATACTATAGCCGAGCCGCAGCACCCTTGCGCCATAGTACAAAATTAGCCTGATGCACTCATGAGATCGCCCATTCTCCTTAGCATTCTGCCATGGCAGTAACGGTAGACGGCCAATTCGTCGATCATACCTTAGTCTTAGGCAAGTGTCTTCGTCTTTTCTTTTATCACATTTGCTGATGGTACCATAGGTGTGACTCTACTATCAACCCTTCGTAAGCGCCAAGCGTTACTCGTCGAAGAAGCATTTTCAAAGTGTTTGGATAGTGAATGTCTATTTTTTCGGGCTCATAAGCCAACAATTTCTTTCATACTGGAATAGTGGTGAGTTTGCTTTTCCTGCCAATCAAAGATATCGTTGGCAGCTCACAACATCATGCATCAGGCTTTGAGGACACGAAACGGGTCAAGTGAGCCTTGTCATGTAGCGTTCAACGTGCAACTAAACTCATATTCTTTACAGAGCCTTGGTTGTCATTCATTTGATCCTTATTATTTTCCAAAGCGTCGCGTATGCCTTCCAGTTTCTCATGTCATATCCTACAAATCCGGCTGATACCACTCCTAGACTGTGGATGAAGGCTTGGAAGCTGTTGTAAGCCCCCACTGGCAATTCTTCTCCAAGTACCCGGTCACTGAAGCAATCTACAGCATTTCCCATTTTGGGACGCCACTTACACCCCTGGGTTCGTCCTATTGTCCAATATCGCGTGCAGGTGCTCATCCTCATTTAAGCATGCACGTGGGAGCACCTTGTCATATCGTTGTCTCAAGTTGTTCTCGTTTTTTCCGCGAACATGTTCCTCACCACTCGGTAAGCCGCCACGTAATCATCATGGTCTGGGCCTCGTTCATTCCTCCTCCTTTCTCCAGTATCTACAGTCTGACAAAGAGCCGTCTTCAGACTGTATTAGTCACCGCATTTTCTACCTCTGCCTTCATAGTAGGCGTAGTCACTGCGGTGTTAACTTGGGATGCCTCTCTGTCATCGTGAGAGGATTGTAGCACCACACACCCGGGTTCATACTGATATATGCTGAAGATCCTTCTTGGCAACTCTATTTCTTACCCCCACCAACAAGGCCATGTCTGCTGTTTGGCATGTGTTACAGGCCATCGCTGAGTGCCTCATCACGAGTATGTCATCCTCACCTTATAAAGGATGAGTCAAGACTGAATTCTACGTAGCATTTCTTATGCGGGCGCTTTTTAAGTCCCGTAGTGGATTCGAGAAGACTGATGGTGTTGTGAATCTCCTTATTCGCCGTGCTTTCGAAATTGGACTCCTTGCCACCCTTTGGGTTGTCGCAGGAATGGTCACGTGGTTTTTCCTACACACAACATCGGTCAATGAAATGTTTGACACGACATCGGGCCTAATATACACGCATGTGAATATTTCTTTCATTTCAACTATCTAGTGTATATACTAATGACGTATAGCTGATATATGGCACACTCCTATGCCGCGTCCAACTGCGCAAGCAGATGGATGAAAGTACCCATGTTGAGATCAAGTTCTCTCCAGAGGTGCGCTGATTGTACAACTGGACCTTAATCCTGTTCGAGTGACAGGCCCATCAGTGCCAGATAAAATCAGATATACATGGCGAACAGTGGGCGTCACCAATGTCTGGTGATACTCTTTCTCTCACGAGGACAGCAACTACAGACGCACCAGGTCTGCGAGGTAGTACCCTTGAGTGTGATGACTCAAACATTGAGTGCACACCTGTTGGACTACCGGATGCTCACTCGTATTCACCCTGTTAGGCCAACAGTGATCGCGGAGAGGTTAGTCGATCCATAAGTCTTCTGGCAGAAATCACGCGAACGCCGTCGTGGGTCGTGACAGAAGGTCATGACCACCAATTTTCCTTCTCGCTTCACTTCTCATGCATCTCATGTATTGTACAGCACGTAGCTAAACGAGCCACGCTTCATCATATCTAGTAGCTACACTGGATTCATGATACTAAACGTCCTTGTATACGATGTCACGGCCATGGTGGAAGGTTTATGCTCGAGGGCTGAGCGCTGAGGCCTGAGGTAACTCTGGGGTGAGAGTGTTCCCAGGATGCTGTTCGAGAAATGTGCAACGGGCTGGCATTGTCTCAAACAGGTCCCCTATGATTGCTCATCACTTCACAGACTTCGATGGCCTACTAATGGAGCTCTTCATTTCGAATTTTAAGCTGGCAGACTCTGGCTGCATGGAGGTTACCATCCGTGGATTCTGTGTGCATGGTCCAGTTCTCCAAAAAAAGATATATTTGTTCTTCGGCCAGGAGTTATCTCAAACAACGGAGGTGTATGCCACCGTTCACACTGGGGGGGGGTTACATTATCACTAGAAAGGGAAGAATGTCAGGAAAGCGTCGCTATGGGAGAAAGCAACCCCAAATGGTCCAGGGAACTGAGAGAAGCCCCAGCGCTCGCCTTCGGATACTAGTATTTGTAAGTAATCGTGGGCCAGGGGTGTTACGAAACGGCGGCCCAGAGCGTGGAAGGATGAATAATGGAGAGTGATGCCGTTTGCGTGCCGCAGCGGTACTAGCAATACGTCAAGGACCCTGTATGTTCCGATCTCAGCGGACTCTCATGACTGACGATGTAAGACTCAGAAGGGCAGGTTTGATATGAGGGATGAGGACACTTCGAAGAGAGATCGCCTAGGGAACTTCCAAGGAAACCGTGAAGCGGGAATGGGGTGTACAGTACAGCCTGAATTAACATTCAACGCTACCCCAGAGTCATCAGTGCTCATCATTTGCCCCATACAGTAAGACTCAGATAGACAAGGTCAACGCAGACGCCCCAATGATTACGAAGCTTTATTTGATAAGAGTGCCGAAGGAAAGATGCGGGTAACGAAGATGGAACATCACTGGAACATCGGAGGGAAACTGGGCGAGGACCGACTGGAGGCGGCCCGGGAACCACTTCTCGGACATTGCCGCTTACTGTACTTGTAACTTAGCGGCCTTTTACAGCCACATGCAACAGTGTCACGTCTGTTCGTTTCGGGTGAGTCGCGGACAATAGAGTAAAGAAATGTTTAAGCTAACTTGGGCCGGATGAGTGGAATACCTCCGAACATGCCAGGAGCTAAAGGTGCGACACTATGGGCAAAGGACGACGGTGGCCTTCAGTTGGCAACTGTGACTGGCAGCAGCAACGAATCGATCAATCGAATTGGATGAGTCAATCTGTCAACACGTCGACTCCAGAAAACTTTATACGATGTTTCAATACATGAGAACACCCTTGGGCCGCCCCACCGATTCATAATGGCCATGGGTAACAAGGTACCACTTGATCGCGGTGGGTGCGTGACGTGCGTCCATCTCCTCCGCATCATGTCATTACGTTATCTTCTTAAGCTTCTGGTATCAAATGATGG